>PVKS010015591.1:0-45677 GCA_004027875.1 Aplodontia rufa | reverse complement strand
AAAGTCATAAAAATATTCTCATCATCTTGTAAAAATGCTTATCTCAAAACTGATTTTTCCGTATGTTGTTAGGAATCCAATTTCATTCTTTTCTGTCACAGCACTGTATATGAGGAACCTGTCCTGTGCCCAGTGACATGTATCAAGTTTCTCAGACTGCTTCTGACAACTTATGTCTTATGGGCCAATTGGTGTCTCCCTGAGCAAATTTTAAAATAAACTTTGATACTGGTAAGGCAAGTAGTAGTCAAGATCCAAGAGGCTACTATTCCCATCCAGACCAGGAGTACAGGAAACTGATGCCAATATTATGGTGTTCTGTAGCCCTGAGATAGCTCATCAGTAGGGAAATGTAGAAACCAATGCAAAAACTGCAAAAACTCACCGTGGTCTAAGCCAATGCCCCCACACCACTGCCAGGGGATAAAAAGCACTCTACCTCCCTCCCTTCCCTTTTGTGACATTTCCTCAGATACATCTCATGGGCCAAGGAATATCCAGAAGCCTGCTGACTGGGGGCTCTAAGTGTTGTAACTCTAGCCTTCCAGATTTTGAAATACAGGGAAGAGTCCAGAAGGAAGTAGGAAGGTACATAGCGCCCAAACTAGATCTAGCATTCCACACACTTTCAACCTTCAAAATCATGCTGAGTGCACTGGCTCAGGAGGCTGGGGCAGGAAGATTGCAAGTTGAAAGCCAGTCTCAGCAATTCTGCAAGGCCCTAAGCAACTTAGTGAGACCTTGTGTCAAAATAAAATATAAAACCAACTGGGGATGTGGCTTCAGTGGTTAAATAAGTGTCCCTGGAATACCCCCAACCACACCCTCCCCCCTGAAAAAACAAAGCATTAAGATTATTGATCTGTTACTGAACTCATTGGTCTTCTCTCCCATTTTCTTTGTCCCTGTGGTTTTATATCTTTATACTCTTTTTTCTTCTTTTTTAGTTTATTTTTTATGCTTTTTCTTCAAAGAGAGGGACAGAGAGAGAATATCCAGCCTTTCATGTGGCTTTTGTCGCTCCAGCATTTAGTTGTGCATGCAGTGCTGGAGCTCGAGCCAGCATCCTTGCACAGGCCAGGCAAGCACCGTAACTGCTGAGCCACCACTCCAGCCCTCTTTATATTCTTTTCTTTTATTTATTTATTTTTTAAAGAGAGAGGGACAGCGAGTGAGCAAGAGAAATATAGAGAATCAATTTTAATTAGTGTTTTGTGTGGCCTTCATTGCTCTTCACTGTGTATATGGTGCAGGGGTTTGAACTCATGTACTCGTGCATGCCAGGCAAGCGCCGTAACCACTGAGACACTGCTCCACCCTCCCTTAATATTCTTTTTAAGCATGCTTTTAGCAAGACTGTGAAACAATCTTGTGTGGACACTTAAAGTCTATATTCAAAAGCAATCTGATGAGACTGGTTAGGGCTTTCCAAAAGGTTGAACTCTCCCCACACATCAGAAGGCCACAGCTTTTAGAGCAGAAGTGGTTATGCAATATTTTCCTACTCCTACCCAAACAAGGATTTTCTTCTTTTTTTTGGGAGTGGTGGTGGCGGCGGTGGTGGTATGACGTGGAGAAGAGAATGTTAATGATTCCATACCCACAATGTGGTTTTTTAAAAAGTCTCTGAAAGTAATCTAGAAAAAAATTGACAAAAATTAAGCAGTTACTAATTCAGAGAAGTGAGAAAACGAATATTATTCATTGCATACTTTTATTCATAACTTAAAATTTCTCAGAATTCAAACATGAAGAATTCTAAAAAATTACTCTACACCTCCACACACACAGACGCACGCAGGGACACGAATCAAGGAGAAGCCAGGTGAGAACCCATGTGATTATGGTCTTTTTAGCCTCCTTGCCTACACCCAGGTCTTGTCTACCTCAGTGAGTCTGCACACACCCTTCCTGGTTGTCATGCCCTCATTGTTTGGATCCTGAAGCAAGCCACCCACTCATAACTTTGGGCTTAAATCAGCCTAGGAGAGGCTACCACTCATGACCTAGTGGTCCTCAAAAGGACAACTAACTATCAAATGTCTGTGTCCCAAGTGCTGGGAACTCTCTCTAGGGTTTAATCCAAGGAACAACTGAATGGACTCAAGACACAGGGGTGATCCCTGAGGTTCCTGACAAAAACCAACAACCAAACTCTTTTGGAAAGGCAAACACCTCCACCAAATGCATGCACAATCCAATGAAGAAAAAAGTCTCAAGGTATAATCAGATGAGGTACCTTCTAAACTACATTCAATTGCTGAGTGCAGTGATGCATGCCTGTCATCCCAGCAGCTTGAAAGGCTGAGGCAGGAGGATTTCAAGTTTGAGACCAGACTCAGCAACTCAGCATGGTCCTAAGCAACTTAGCGAAACCCGGTCTCAAAATAAAAAATAAAAAAGGGCTCAGGATGTGGTTCATTGATTATGCATCACTGGGTTTGATCCCCAGCACTAAAAAATAAAAAATAAACTACATTCAATACAGTCCAACAAGACCATCTCTCCTTCCTTCCCTTCTTTTTTATTGCCCAGGCTGGCCTCAAATTCCTGAGCTCATGCAATCCTCCTGCCTCAGCCTTCCAAGCAGTTGAATCAGTGTGCCTGTATGTGTTTGTATAGCACATCTACACAGGTATATGTGTGCACAAGATAATACCCCTTCTATAATAACCCAAGTTGAGAACCACGGATGGAGTAAACACTGTTACTCACAGGGTTCCTTATATTCCTCAAGGGGATAAACCAGGAGAACCAACAATTTAAGACTTTTTATGGCCTCTCCAAACATTTTTAGGATACATCTTTAGGAACTCACACATCACCAGGAGGAAACCCATGAGTGCCAGGGTATTAGAGAATGTGTGGGCAAGAAGAGTAGGTAGTGCCAAAGTCAATCACACACTCATGAGGACTCTAGCAAAGATTCATGAGGCATCTAATCCAGAGTCACAGCAAAGGTGAGGCCAGAGAGGTGCCAAGAATATGCACCTTCAGGAGAGGCTCACTCTTAGAATTGTGTGAGTCCAGGGCTGGCAGTACCTCACCTTGCCTCCTGAAAGCCCTAGTCCTGTCATCTTACAAATTCTGAGATCTATGTTGTATACTTGTTTTGTTTTGTTTTTTTGTTTGTTTAAAGACAGAGACACAGAAAGAAAGGCAGGAGTAGGAATCAGCTCACACTATCTTTCCAGTATGTGAAGAAAGCACAGATTACAAGGCTATACAAAGAAAGCAGATTACAAGGCTATACCTCTCTACCCCTCATGGTAGGCACACTCACCCAACCATGACGAAAAGATGGGTGGGTCTAGTATACCCCACCTGCTTCACACACTCACCTGGACAGTCCGCTTCGTCACTCTCATCTTCACAAGTTGGCCACCCGTCACACTGCCAAGGGAGGGGGATGCAATGGATGGTGCCGCTGCGACAGGCAAACTGCCCAGGATTGCACCGCAGCTCTGTGAAACCAAAGGTGAAAGGCCGTTGAGGAAGCAGCAGTAGGAGCAAAGACATGGAACAGCAAGGCCCTGCCACCAATGAGCTCTGGCTAGGTGGGCCAGAGACCAGGCAGCTTTCCACAGTTGACCTCCTCAGGAGGGACAGGACATATGCTCCCAAGAAAGGAGCAAAGAAGAATTATGACAACTCTGCAACAGTGTATAGAGGAATAATCCTCAGAAGACAATAAATTTTATCTCTTCAAACACATACTCTGAATTTCATGCTTGCTATCATTTGGATGTTGAATACCCCACAAAGTTCCATGTGTTAAAAGCTTGGTCCCAAGGGTGGTAGAATTGGGAGGTTCTGTGGCCATTCAAGAGGTGGGGCCTAGTGAGAGATCCTAAGGTCACTGGAGAGCTGCCCTCAAGAGGCTACAGAACCCCATTTATCCCCCTCCCCGACTTTCTGGCTCAAGATGACAGCACTCACTATGTGTTCTTGCCAAAATGTACCAACTTGCTAGAGGCCCAACTCAGCGGAACTACCCAATCTTAGATTTGAACCTCCAGAACAATGAACCAAAATAAACCTCTCTTTACTTCATAAGATATCTCAGGTATTTCATTATGGTGATATGAAGCTAATACAGCTCTGCATTGGACTCAGAGACAGGTGAAAGGATACACCATTCACCTCCTAAGAGATTCTGGGTCAACAGGGCGGGCGGGGACACACACACACACACACACAGAGAGAGAGAGAGAGAGAGAGAGCGCGAAGAAAGGTAGCCACCAAAGAAGCATTCAATTAGCATACCAAAACATGAAGGAAAGAGAAAACTTACTCAAACCATCTGGAATACATCTTAAAGAAGGTGGGATTTGAATAAGGTTTCTAAGGAAAGTGATCAGGCTTTAGGCAGTATCAGGCAATGGGAGGGCATAACAAGTAGACCATGTGTGAGATGCTAGATGGAGATTTGCTGGAGATTAGAGCAGAAACAGAAAAAAGGTTGGAATTATAGAGGCTTTTAGGGAATGAAAATTTTAACTTTTATCTGGTATGTTGCAGAGAGCCAGACATTACTGAGCTAGTTAACATGAGATGATGGATGTTTAAGCAAGGTAAAACTGGGAATGGTTTCTGGTGAGTGATTATAATAGACACATGAGATGAAATTTTTAATTAAGTATAGCACAGACTTGAATTGAGGCAGGAGTCAGCAAACTACAGTTTACCAGTTAAATCCCGTCTGTTTGCAGTGTTGGGAATTACACCCAGGGCCTTATGCATGCTAGGCAAGCACTCTACCACTGAGTTACATCCCCTCCCCCTGACCTGATTTTTAAGTAGTTTTTAATTATTTATTTTTCAGTGCTGGGATTAACCTCAGAGGGCTTTGAACATTCTAAATACCCCCAGTTCTTACATAGTTTTGTTTTGTTTTGTTTTTTAAGAGGGAGGGAGATGGGGGACAGAGAGAGAGATGAGACAAAAATCAACTTTATTTTTTTTCAGTCTGGCCTTGTTTCTCCAGCACACAGCTGTTTTATGTGGTGCTGGGGTTTGAACCTGGGACGACTTCATGAATGCCAGGCAAGCGTTCAAACAGCTGAGCTACCATTCCAGCCCAGTAGCCCAGTACAGCTTTAAAATACAATTTTACTAGAAAAATGTATTGTTTACAGCTATTTTAAAGCTATAATAGCACAGGTGAATAGTCTGTGTGGGCTACACAGCTAGGAACATTCACTCTCTAGCCCTTTTAAGAAAGAGTCTGTAGCTTAGTGGGGTGGAGCACGAGTATAATCCCAGCAACCTGGGAAGCTGAGGCAGGAGGATCTCAAGTTTGAGGCCAGCTTCTGCAAATCAGCAAGGTCCTAAGCAATATAGCAAGACCCTATCTCAAAAAGACAAAAAAAGAGAAAGGAACAGTCAATAGATTCCTGGTAAAGGCATAACTTCAGAACGAATGCAAGACAGCAGGAAGTGAGGAATGAGCCCTGGTACACCAGCCTGATGACACAGGAAGAAGAAACCAACCGCAGCATGCTGCTGCATTTGCTTCCTCAACTGTCTTCATTCTTCTGAAATAATTCCATTTAAATCTGGGGGCAAAAAGAAACTATTCATTCAGCTAAGTGTTTCATCACCGCCCTAAGAAATCAGGGCCAATCATCACTTTAATTTATCAATGAAGGTTAACCCACCCAAGCATATAGGGAACACAACCTACAACTGAGTCACACATGCGCACACACACACCACCCCCCTGAATTCAGACACCTAGGGCAATGTGACCCCTGTGTAAAAAAGCCCTAGATGAGTAGGGACAGTGGGAGGCTATAGGCCCAACTCCATGTACCCCCAACAGGGTCCTCTGGTCCAAGATGGACTAATTTCTCAAACGGAAAAGGGAATAAAGGGCAGAGACAAAGGAACTGTTCTCTTTAGTTTTAGTCCCCTCTATTTCCATAACATAACATGGTAAATCAAGTCAACAGAAACTGAAACACAGCTTTTAAATATTGGGCTGGGGGAGGGAGGTGGCTCAGCGTCTGGAGCAGTTGCATGGCAAGCCAAGGACCCAGGTTCAAACCCCAGCACCACAGACACAACTAAGTGTTGGAGAAACGCAAGCCAGATAAAACAATAAATTTAAAAACATTCTTTCTCTCACTCTCTCTTTAAAAAGGCAGCTTGCTGCCTTTAAAAATAAATAAATAAATATCGGACTGGGGATGTAGCTCAGTGGCAGAGGGCTTGCCCAGCAGGTTTAAGACCCTAAAATGGATTACAGCAGAGCAAAATAAACAAATAAAAAAATAAATAATAGGGCTGGAGCGGTGGCTCAGCGGTTTCGGCACTTGCCCGGCAAGCACGAGGACCCAAGTTCAAACCCCAGCACCACGTACACAACTGAGTGTTAGAGCAACTAAAGCCATGTGAAAAACTAAATAAAGTTGTTTCTCTCTTTCTCTGTCTCTCTCACTGTCCCTCTCTCTTTAAAAAAATAAATAAATAAATAAATAATAAATAATAATAATAATAAATTTTTTAAAAGACACCTGAGGTAAGCCTGAGGAATTAGCAAATTCTCAGAGTTGAGCAGAAACAACTGGAAGCTGGAGAGATCATGCAGGGCAGAGTACTGGGCAGAAGAAAACTGTACAAGCCAAGACTCCACAGATTCCCATAAGGACCTCTTGGGCACTTAGTATGAGGAAACTGGCCAGGCTGTGAAAAGAGCCACCACCATAAAAAATAACTAAGCTGCCAAACACAGTGGCACACACCTGTAATGGTAGCACGTTATGCAGGAGGATCGAGAGTTCAAAGCCAACGTCAGAATCTTTGCAAGACCCTGTCTCAAAAAAAAAAAAAAAAAGCTGTGGACATGGCTCAGAGGTTAAGCACCCCTAAGCTAAATTCCCAGTACAAAAAAAGGAAGAAAGAAAAAAAAAAAGTAAGCACAATGACTCAAGTTTAACAGAGCTAGACTGGAAACAACAATAAATCATGGATCACTAGGTGCAGTATGCTCAGAAGATTCTTCCCTCAGTAGTGGGGAAAAATTAATTCTAGACTAAATGTCGCTGTGATTTTGTAATAAAGATTAAAAGCAAGAACTGAAAAGATCAAATTGTTTCCAAGTTGCATCCTAGAACAAAAAAAATCAAGAATATTAACAATAGTGCAGAAATATTCAGCATTCAAAAAGATAAAATTCACAAGTCTAGCATTCAAAACAAATTTCCAGGAATGCAAAGAAGCAGGGAATTACAACCTTAACAAGCAAAAAAATCATGCATGACAATGTGGGTTCTTACCCTAGCACCATGTACACAATGAAGTATCAGAGCAATGAAAAGCCACATGAAAAACTAAATAAAAATAATTTTTTCTCTCTCACTGTCCCCTCTTCTCTCTTTAAAACAAACAAACAAAAAACAAAACAAACCCTGAATAGAAATGGTGTAAATGATATAACAGACAAGGTCATTTAAAAAATTATTTTAACTGGGGCTGGAGCGGTGGCTCGGCAGTTACAACGCCTGCCTGGCATGGCATGCACAAGTATGCGGGTTTGAACCCCAGCACCATATACACAACAGAGTACCTGAGCAACAAAGGCCACACAAAAAAACTAAATGAAATTATTTCTCTCTTCTCTCTTAAAAAAAATTGTTTAAAACCAACATTAAACAGAAAATCTTAAAAGTAGAGAAAAAGATACACTATGCAGAGGGAAAAAAAAAAATGACAAGAGTTCTCATTAGGGGTTGGGGATTTAGCTCAGTGGCAGAGCACTTGCCTAGCACTCGCAAGGTCCTGAGTTCGATCCTCAGCCCTGGAAAAAAAAAAAAGAAAAAAAAAAAAGAGTTCTCATTAGAAGAGGTATAAGCCAAGACAATAGTGGAGTGACTTTTAAGTTCTGAAAGAAAAAGGAAAAAAGCTATCAACCTTCAATTATTTGCAGCAAAAAAAGACTTATATTGTGGTGTTTATAATACATGTAAAAGTAGAATTCTGACAACAGCACAAAAGCTGGAAAAAGAGAAACAGAAGTACATACTTTAAGGGTCTGGAGTGGTCCTATAGATAAAGTAGTCTATCACCTAAAGATAAAACTATAGTAAGTTAAAGGTGCATACCACTGAAATAACACAATAAAAATTATAGCAAATAAGTTGACAAAGGCAAAATGTTATAAAAATCCAAAATATGGGGGGAGGGGGAGGAAAAATGAAATAGATATCACAAAAAGAAAACAAACAACAGCTGGAAGTGGTGGCACATACCTAGTCCTAGCAATTCAAGATCCCTTGAAGTCTGAGACCATCCTAGGCAACAGAGCAAGATCCCAAATACCCACTTTCCCAAAAGACAACATGGTAGGTTTTTGTTGTGTTTAACATGGTACATTTTAATTAAACTTACCTCATCAATATACATATGGAGTGATCTAAATACCCCAAAGCAAGACAATTAAAAAGGTAAGACTCAACTATATACAGTTGAGAGTATATAGTTGGTTCCTAACTTATAATGGTCACAATTTATCAACTTCACAAAGGTGCAAAAGTGATATGCATCCAACAGAAACCATATGTTGAGTTTTGAATTTTGATCTTACATCACATAATCCAGAAAGTAAGAGCTGGGCATAATGTTTGCACACCTGTAAACCCAGCAACTCGGAGGCTGAGGCAAGAGGACCTCACAGCAAATATCGCTAAAAATAAAGATCGTCATTTAATAATGATAAAGGGTTTGGAAGGTCATTTAATAATGATAAAAGGTTTGATCCACCAAAAGGATACAACTAAAGTTTCAAATGGCATGAAAGAAAAACTGCTGTAACTGCTGATAGACAAGTCTACAATTACAGTGAACTTTCAGTACCCCTCTTGGTAGAAAAGAAAACCAAAAATCAGCAAGGATATAGACAACCTGAACAACACTATCAACCAAATATACCCAATTTATGTTTATAGAACATTCTACCAGTAACAGCAGAATATACATTCTTTTCAGAAGTACATACAGATTTCCCACAAATAATACTATGGGCCATAAAAACAGGTCTCAATAATTTTTTTTTTTAAAAGAGAGAGGGACAGTGAAAGAAACAGAGAAAGAGAGAAACAACTTTATTTAGTTTTTCCACATGGCCTTAGTTGCTCTAACACAGTAGTTGTGTACGTGGTGCTGGGGTTTGAACCCAGGTCCTCGTGCTTGCCAGGCAAGCGCCAAAACCACTGAGCCACCACTCCAGCCCGGTCTCAATAAATTTAAAATTATTCAAATCATACCAAATATGACACTTGACCACAATAAATTAAATTAAAAATCAATAGCAGAAAGATATTTGGAAAATCCCCACTAAACGGAAACTGACACACTTCTAAATAGCCTATGGGTCAAAGAAGAAACAGGGAAATTAGAATTCCAAATTAATGAAAATTTGTGGAATGCTACTAAAATAGCTCTCAGATTTATAAGAGAAAACAGCTATCTTGCAAAAGAAGTCTTAAATCAATGCCTTCAGCTTCCACTTCAAGAAACTAGAGAAGGGCTGGAGCAGTGGCTGAGTGGTAGAGCGCTTGTCTGGCATGCATGAGAACACGACTTCAAACCCCAGTACTACATACACTATGAAATGTCAGAGCAATGAAAGCCACATGAAAAACTAAATGGAATTGCTTCTTTCTCTCTCTGTCCCCTCTCTCAAAAAAAAAAAAAAAAAATGAGAAAGAAAAGAAAAAAATTAGAGAATAACTGAAACCCATCAATAGGAATAATTAATAAAGAGTGGAAGTTAATGAAAACACAAAAAGAGAAAATAATGAGAAGAACTATTTTTCCTAAAATCAAAATATTAATAAATCTCTAACTATAGGAATCAGAAGAAAAATAACAAACTACTCAAAAATAAAGGCCACCATCAGGAGCCTTTTATCATCATTATAGATCCAGAAAACATCAGAAAGGACAATAAGGAGTGAATAATAAGGAAATAGCATGAGCAACTTTATGTCAACAAGTCTGACAACCTGAATGAAATGCACAAGTTTTCTGAAAGGTACAAACTACCAAAACTCACTCAAAAGGAAATCAGTAACTTGAATAGCCCTATAGCTAAAAAAAAAAAGGGGGGGGGCAATGAGAGAGAGAGAGAGGCGCTGAGGAAGGAGAATTTTAAATTCCAGGATAGCTTCAGCAACTTATTAGCAAAATTCTATCTAAAAACAAATTAAGTAGACCTGAGGGTGTACCTCAGCATGGAGTTCAAAAAGAACATAAGAGGAAAGGAAAGAAATGCAAAGCAAAGCAGAGAGATGG
Organism: Aplodontia rufa; assembly: GCA_004027875.1. Classification (NCBI taxonomy): domain Eukaryota; kingdom Metazoa; phylum Chordata; class Mammalia; order Rodentia; family Aplodontiidae; genus Aplodontia; species Aplodontia rufa. Next base: position 35,381 of record PVKS010015591.1, on the reverse strand, counting down.
AAGGGAGAGTGGAAGAGAAAAAGAACACAGGAAATGAAGGAAATAGGTTAGTGGCTGACAGTAAGGGAAAAAAGGGGAAGTTATTTGAGTACATAGTTTCTATTTGGGATTATGAAAAAGTTCTAGAAATAGGTGGCTGTGAAGTTTACATAACATTCTGAATGTACTTAATGCCACTGAATTATACACTAAAAAGTAAAATGGGGGTTAGGCATAGGACACACACATGCCTAGCAGATGTATATAAGGCCCTGGGTTCGGTCCTCAGCACTGGAGGAAAAAAAGCTATATACTGTTAAATGCTATGATTTTTAAAAAACCCTAAAAAGTGAAAATCTCAAACATTTATCCCAAACAGCTGTCAGAGCAATGATGTCATCACATGGCATGTGGTCTCTGGAAATGCCAATGTACACTGTGAAAATTGGAGAGAAGGGAAAATGACACCTTGGTATTATAAAAACAGTAATTTTCCTCACAGATTTCTTGAAATGGTAAGAATGCCCCAGGGCCCTGGGCATACTTGGTGAGGTACTACTCTATGCTACACAAAGTCTGGGAATTGGAGGATTTGTGCCCTGTAGAAAGTGAGGAGTCTCTGCAATGTAGATTCTTTCTCCAGAGTCAGTACGTTGTCAGGGAGCCTTGGCCTTAGTTTAAATTATGTAAATTTAGCTGTCTTAACTTACTGTGTGAGGGCTGGAGCAGTGGTTAGAGTGCTTCCCTACCATGTGCGAGGATGCAGGTTCAAAGCCCAGCACCACATATACTGAGTGTCAGAGAAACAAAGGCCAGATGAAGAAAACAAATAAAATTGATTCTTTCTCCTCCTCTCCCTTAAAAAAAAAAAATCAAATTACTGTGTGAAATTTAGTATGTTGCCTAAATTGTTTTGAACTGAGTTTTCTCTCAGCCAATACAGTGAGCAAGAGGAAGAGAATGCTAGCAGAAGTACACATGTCCACATCCCAAAGAAAATTAATAATATCCAACGTGGAAATGCAGGAAAAGTACTAGCTCACCTCCTCCCACTGCCTCATAGACCACTCAAATGTGGCTCTGCCAGAGTGCATTAGATGCAGCCCTCCACATCTGGATCAATGGCCATCCACACCCTGCAAAAGTTCCCCAGGACCAAGAGGTCCCAGCATCCCTGGGAGGCCTATTCCCAGTTAAGCAACACAACCTCCATTACTTGGTCATTCTGCTTTAAACAGAGGTAGCAGGTGCTTCACAGTAGGACTTTCCCAAAGGCTCTCAATATTCCCTCTACTAAAGATGCCTCTGGGAAAAAGATATGTGTTCAGCTGCATACTCCAAGCAAGCAAAGATCTGAAAGCAGGACTGGCTGGACCTATTGTCCAAGTGGTCACATGACTCCAGGAGACTGGTTCCTGTGGACACAATTCTGCCAGGCACCATGGAACTTGAGCAGTCTCTTCTCTGGGCACTTTAAAAAGGGGACACAGAGCACTGTCAATAATGCAACTAAAATAGAAAACAGAAGGCATCCTGCTATGAAGTTTTCCGAATGAAGGGCTCGACCTCTGGTTCTGAAGTTAAGAGTCAAAAAGAGGCTTGAAAGATACCTCAGACATGAGTTGCATCTGAACCAACAGAGACCCTGGGGACAAGTGCTGCCCAGCAGGAAAGAGTGGGTGTGTGGCCTGGAAGGAGCATTCTATTCAATGGGGCCCAGAGGAATTGTGGAACCAGATGCTTTTATAGGTGTCCTATAGCTCCAGAAAGGGATGCAGCTGGCAATGGAAGACAATATCAGAACACTGACCAGTGGGTGGCAGCCCAAAGTGTGGAACTGGGAAGCAGAACTAAGAAGTGGGGAAAAGCATGACCAGGAACTTCAAAAGATGCACAGGAAATCACTCTGGAATCAACTATGAATGTATTCCCTACAGAGGGCTATACCATTTGCTCTTTCATGAGGACCAAGCCCCATTCTCCATTTTCTTGGGCCCCAGGCTCAGCAGTCCCCACAATTCTTCCCTGAAATCCTTCTAGCTCTGTCCTACTCACTACCACTCCTGCTGGGCACAGCAAATTACCTGTAACAATCTCCTGGTTCCTGCACTTTCCTGGAATGATGTATGTGGAGGTCAGCTCATAAAGGGGCTCCAGGAACCCATCATAAAACAACAGCCTCTGGCTCCCAGACTAAATAACAACTACCTAGCCTTGCTGGGGTTCCATTCCCTCATCTGAGCAAGCACTTTACCACTGAGCCACACCCACAACCCCTCATTCCCTCACCTGCAAAGCACAGAGGTGACCATCCTTGGCCTATCCTCCTGACTTCTATGGTAATCCTGTTGTTCAAAGCAGAAAATTAATCAACACATGCTTATTGAAGTTTCATGTATCCCATAAGCTGGGAATTATTCCAGATAATCTCTTGAAAAGTGCACTCTGAGAAGGTCCCACATGGGCAAAAGGTAGAGGGTGGACAGGAAGCAGGGGCCAAGGGTTTTGTACAGGTTGGCCTACTGCTGTATCACCACAGTAATACCCAATTAAGGCTGCTGCTACCTGTAGGCCCGGGCATTCCCAAGCCACCAGGCTGTAGTCCCAAGGACACCAACTTCAAGCTGCAAAGAGCTCAGAGATTAGCTGGCCATGGAACTGTCACCCAAGAGGACACAGAATTCATAACAGAGATGTGCATAGCTCATAGAAAAGGAAAGGTCTGGAAGCTTCATTAGGAAAAATGAAAGAAGGCCTGATGCTACTCTACTTATGAAAATATCCATTCAGTCCTGGTAGCTCACTTCACAAAAAGGCTATCCACCTGCTCAGTGTTTTACATACAGAAGCCAAGCCCTGGGCATCAGGCTGTGTCTGAGTTCTTTTACCCAAATCTCTGTTCTTGAGGCCAGTGGAGTGACCCAGCCAGGATGCTCCATGATCTGACTCCTCCTTAGAAGCCTGGGTCCAAACATTCCAGTTCTGATTCATTGTCTTTGTTGAGAAAGAAGGCAGAGGACTTAACAAGATATACAGCCTCCTTTGAAGATGGCTTGACAAAGTTCAGAGGGACCAGGAGACACCAGTACCCAACCACGAGTTGGGGACCACAGAGGCAGGGATGTACAAGACTTCTTTCTCTCACTGTCCTTCTCTCTCTCTCTTTTTTTTTTTGAGAGAGAGAGAATCAATTTTTATTGAGTTTTTCACAAGGCTTTCGTTGCTCCGACACTTAGTTGTGTACGTGGGTTGCAGGGGTTTGAACACGTGTACTTGCGCATGCCGGGCAAGTGCCATAACCACTGAGCCACCGCTCCAGCCGCTGTCCTTCTCTCTTAAAAAATAAAAAAATAAAATAAAATACATGATCCTGTTTTTCTTGAATCTGCCCTAAGAAAAAGAATTTGACCACAGGAGATGAAAGCAGAAGAAAGGCAGGTTCACCAATCACATCCTCTAACCAATGACATTTTCAGGAAAAGAATAGTAACCTGCAATAGACTACATTTTATGGGGATAGGATGAGGGAGGAAATGGAGTCTATCTACTCAAGAACATAGTCAGCATGGGCTGGAGTGGTGGCTCAGTGGTAGAGTGCTTGCCTGGCATGTGCAAGGATTGGGGTTCAACCCCCGGGACCACATGCACAACCAAGTGTCAGAGAAAGAAAAGCCAGATGAAAAAGAAAGATAATTCTTTCTCTCCCTCTTTCTCAAAAAAAAAAAAAAAAAAAAAAAAAAGATATAGCCAGGGTAGGAAGGTTGCACAGGAGGAAGGACTAGATAGCATCTGACGTAACATCTACCAGGAGTTTCATCCAACATTCATACCAGTTTGATCACAGCCACAGTATAGTAACAGCCCACTTATCTCAAGAGAACAACAGTCACAGCAGAATCAGATTCTCCAGTGTAAACTTTGTGCCATGGAGTGTATCTAGTGCTTGGAATACATTAGTATCAATCCTTAAAGACAAACCCATTCACCCATCAATGAACACTGCCTTGTACCTTCTAGGGGCCAAGCACTGCTCTGGATACTAGTGAGGAGGATGAAAAATAAAACCTTGAGGTAGGCAAAAATTTCTTAGGAAAAACAGTAATAATAACCATAAAAGGAAAAATAAGAACCACAAAAGGACAGGAGGACAGAGGGAGAAAGAGTGAATCAATTTTATTTATTTTTTCATCTAGCCTCTGTTTCTCCAACACAGATATGTATATGATTGCTCAGGTTTGAAACCCCCAAGTCCTTGTGGTCCTTGTGCTTGCCAGGCAATTGTGAAAGAGAGAGAGGGAGGGGCTGGAGCAGTGGCTCAGTGGTTACAGCGCTTGCCTGACATGTACCAGGCCACAGGTTCAAACCCCAGCGCCATGTACACAACAAAGTGTCAGAGCAACAAAAAGCACGTGAAAAACTAAATAGAAATGATTCTCTCACTGTCCCTTTCACTTGAGGGGGGGGGGAAGAGATGGGCTGGAGTGGTGGGCTCAGGTGCTTGCCTGGCATGCATAAGAAAAACTAGTTAATTCTCTCACTGGACCTCTCCCTTTCAAAAAAAAAAAAAAGAAAGAAAGAAAGAAAGGGATGGGGAAAGAGAAAGAGAAAGAATCAACTTTATTAAGTTTTTTGGTTTTTATCTGGTTTTCATTGCTCTAACACTTATTTGTGTTATGTGGTACTGGGGTTTGAGCCTGGGCCCTTGCACATAGCAGGCAAGTGCGATACTGCTGAACCATCCGCTCTAGCCCTGTCAATGAAGTTTTGACAAAAACACGATGAAAAATGATAACCTTTCAACAACTGATGTTAGAACCACTGGCCTTTCTCTCTCACTCGCTTCACACACACACTCATTCTCTTTCTCTCGCTCTCTCTCTATATATATGTATTTAAAAAAAGAACCTTAATCACCAGGGAAATTCATATTAAAACCCACAATATACCACACATCATACCCATTAAGATAGCCATTATAAGAAAATTAAACCAGAAAATAACAAGTGTTGACAAGGACGTGGGTAAATTACAACATTTATGAACTATTGATGGGAATATAAACTGTACTGTCACTGTGGAAAAGAGCCTGGGAGTTCCTCAAAAAACTAAAAACTTGTGTACTCATGCTGATAGGAGCATTACTCACAACAACCAAAAGATGGAACTAACCCAAGTGTCTGTAGATGAATGAATAAACAAAATTTAGTATATACATACAATGAAATATTTTTCAGGTTCAAAAAAAGTTCTGATACATGTCTCAATGTGGATAAACCTTAAAGGACAATGTGCTCACAGACATAAGTCAGATACAGAAAGACAAATATTATATGATTTTATTTGTATGAGGTACCTGAATTAGTCAGATTCTCAGAAATAGGAAGTGAATGGTAGTTGTCAAGGGCTTGAGATAGGAGTAAGGGGGCAGTTTTTCAGTGCAAGTTGAAAATGCTATCTCTGGTTTTGCAAAATGAAAATGTTCTAAAGATCTGTTGCACAATAATGTGCATGTGGATAACACTACTGAATTATTATCTTTAAAAATGGTTAAGATAGGGCTATGGCTGTTGCTTGGTGGTAAGGCCTAGGATGTGCGAGGCATTGAGTTGGATCCTTAGCACCACATAAAAATAAACAAAATAAAGTTATTATAAATTATATCCATCTACAACTAAAAAAAATTTAAATGGTTAAGATAGTATATTTTGTTATTTTTAAATTTAAAAATTTTGTAATAATTACAAAAAAATAAACCTTACTTCCCTAGTCAATAACCCTCTGAAGTTCTGGTATTATTCCTATTTAGAGAAAAGATGAGGTCTCTTTATATCCCTTTTGGGTCAGTTTCCTAAATGGGTAACAGAAGGGCCACCTAACTCTTTAAAAGCACACAGAACATATAAAGGGATTTTAAAGTCCTAAGGATAATTTTTTTTTCTTTTATGGAGATGGGGTCTTGCTATGCTACCCAGGCTGCCCTTGAATGAAACCAATCCTCCCCATTTTCTTCTATTTTTTTGTTCTTTTGCCACCCCCTACCTTGGTGCTAGGGATTGCACCAGGGCCTCATATATGCTATGCAAGCCTTTTACCACCTCACCAAAGAATAATATTAACTGGACAGCATAACTACTGTAGGAATGCTGAACTGGAAATCTGAGACTTCCTAAAAGGAGACAACCCCCAGACATGACTGGAAGCTTTGCTCCAGCTCCTCACTCAGGCTAAAACTGAATTCTAGTGTGAGCTGGAATCACCATAGGGAGAGTTTTACTCACAGAAGCACACATCACTAAATTCTACACAATTTATTCAAAGGCAGCACAGCCTACAAGCTTTATTTCATACATTTATTTGAAAGTCTTAATCCAGAGTAATACTCCAACTGAGCATTAAGAATTTAGGGTTAGGGGCTGGAGCAGTGGCTCAGCGGTTTCGGTGCTTGCCTGGCAAGCACAAGGACCCGGGTTCAAACCCCAGCACCACGTACACAACTAAGTGTTGGAGCAACGAAGGCCATGCGAAAAACTAAATAAAGTTGTTTCTCTCTTTCTCTGTCTCTCTCACTGTCTCTCTCTCTTTACTAAAAAAAAAAAAAAATTTAGGGTTAACTAAGTGCTTAGCATAATGCATGATGCTCAGATGGGGTGGGGGGGTGGAGGTGATGGGAGAGACAAGGACAGCAAGAGCTAAGTACCAAAGTTGAGACTGTAGTAGGAAGCAGGTACCCAGCTTCCAGAAGTCTGAATGTGAAGCTTCTAAAGGCATCACATGAACACAGCAGGAAGGAGGCAACTGGGACTGTGACACTGATAACCAAGGCTAGAGGAAGATGATAAGAAAAGCGGGATAGGGAGGTTGAAATTGAAAAGACAAAAGGAACAGAGGGAAAAAGAGTTGAGGATAATGAAGTACCTATTGAATTATTGAAGCTGCACAATATCAGAGCGTGAGTTCTAGGCTGCCCAGGTTTCAAATACCAGCTCCACCTTATAAGCTCCATCTTAGAAGCTGTGTGACCTTAGGCAAGTCACTTACTCTTCCAGGCTGTCTCTTCATCTGTAAAATAAGGTTAATATGAGTACCCATTTCCTATAAAAATGGCATCACAACACATTGCAATTGTAAAGCAGAAACACATAAATGCATTTAGCTAGAATTTTATATCATTTTTGTGTGTTCTAATCATCTTTAGGATTACCTTCTATTTTTTATAATATGATTTACATTAGCTATACGAAATTTTTCCTTTCAAAATACCTTTTTCCGGGGGCTGGAATAGTGGCTCAGCGGTTACAGTGCTTGCCTGCCATGGTAAAGGAGCTACTGCTCTTTATGTCAAAATATAAATAGCCATTTGTACGTTTGTTCAATAACTAATTTCTGAGTAACCACTCTGCATCACTCTGCATGATCAGGTCAAGGGGACACAGCAAGAATGTGACAAAGAGCAAAATATATCAGTGTGAAAAATCCTGGCCCTATATGAAGCATTGGTGGCTGTTTTGGAAGCTCTCAGCAAATCATATATGCTCCTCTAATGCCACTAACATGTTAGCAGCACTCACTATATGGCAGACACAATTTTAAACCACTGTACTTTGCTAACTCTTAGAGGGAGCCTTGACTCAGGGGTCATGCCTATATTCACATACAGAATCTTGCACCAGATACAGGGGGTTATCTACACTTTCTGAGGTCCATCTGTGGATAACAATAACAGTTCACCTGTATGAAGCATTTGCTTTCTATCACTTTTTGGAACTTCATATCTACTCATTTTAATTCTCACAACATCTTAATGTAGCCCTATTATGATATCCATGTTCCAGGTAACTGAGGCACAGAGAAGTTATGGAGAGTGCTGGGGAACAGATTCAACCCTAGTCAGTGCGACTTTAGGATCTATGCTCCAAAACCACCACACAAAACTGCCTGTGGCTGACCATGATGAGAAGCCTTGATCAGACACTCCTTTTTACAAACAGTTCATTCATGAAGCACAACCAACCTGGGCTTTCCTATTTTCCAGGTCATCTAGACCAAACAGCCCACTGTACTCTAAACACAGGATTTTCCTGTGAAGCCCATAATGTCCACACTGACAGGACGCACGGTCCAGCTTGAAATGGCAGGACAAGAATGGCTTTCATTAAACCTCCCAAGACAATAAGACAATTGATGTACCAAGGCATCAAGCCAGATACAAAAACTCAGCTGTCATACCCCAAGCCCAAACATGACTCTGCTCAGCAAACTGTAGACCCAAAACCAGGCTCTCAGGATTACCTGCTCTGTAGACTGTAGGAAAACCAATGATCACCAAATCCTCAGCACTCAGACATAAAAGCATGTGTGAAGAGGAAATGTTCTATCTATACACCAAGGAAGACATTTAATCTGTCACAGGCTCTTTACTGGGCTCTAAATGTTACCGCTGACCATTTTACTGAGAGTCAAAAAACTACTAAGTTTCCTGAAGCCAAAGACCAAGGAAAGCAAAGAAACTCTGACGTTCAAAGGTTCAGGTCCAGCAGGTGAAGTTGACTATTAAATCACTGCCATCATGAGCTACACGACAAAACATGTAGTGAGATCACCTGCCATAAATGCTAAGAGGACACACATGTAGCCAGATCATCTGCCACCACTGCTAAGTTATTTCCAAAATAAGAAGTTTCTCTTTTTAAAAAATACCATTCATCAGCCAGTAAAGCCAAAAAGCATGTTATACCACTTTCCAACCCAAATGAATTGTTAACCCAACAGTCAAATCAGTCAGCAGGACAAACTCTACAAAGTGTCACAGGATAGTAGGCTGTAGAGGAAAGCACTCAAAGCTCAAAAGGCATTCATCGGGGCTGGAGCTGTGGCTCACAATTTTGGCGCTTGCCTGGTGGACCTGGGTTCAAACCCCACGTACACAACTAAGTGTTGGAGCAACGAAAGCCATGTGAAAAACTAAATAAAGTTATTTCTCTCTTTCTCTGTCCCTCTCTATTAAAAAAAAAAAAAGGCATTCATCAAGGCTAATGCAGGTTCCTCAACTTTCTAGATTACTTCTGAGCTTTGGCCCACTCCACTTGCAGCAAAATATTCTCTCTTAAATTCACCAACCTATGCTACTCCATATGAAAAAAAACTCTGGACATCAGAGGTTAAAGAACCCTGAACTAGAAACCCAATTTTAAATCCCTCTATGCTGTTAACCAACCAGCTGTGTGACCTTAGGCATGTCATTTGCCTCTCCCAACAAGTTCTGCCAGCAACACAAGGAAGACAGCTGCCAGCACAAACCTTTTTTATAGGGCCAGAAATGGACAAAGAGAGACCATGATTCTTGGACTGTGGTGTTGGTCAGAAGGCAAGGTTTCTCAGTTGTGTATGGTGGGGACACCCTGGAGAGAGATGTGGTTGAACCCATGGCATGATTTTGTTTCCCAAGGAACAAGGAAAGACAGAAAATGTTTTAATATAAGCAACTGATGCTGCATTCCCTCCACAAATGAAAAAAGGGCCAATGCAACACTATTAGTCAGCAGCTCCTAAAGAACCCCCATCTTGCTATCAGTTATTTCAGCAGAGGGTCTCTGATCTCTCTTTTCTCCCCATACCATCACTGGTCACTAGAGCCAATCACAGAAGTAGGGGTGCAAGGGAAGAGTGATTCTGTCCTTTGGAACATAACATTCAAATGGAAAAGGTCCAGCACACAGATGACCCATCAGGGACAGAGCCAGCCTGAGGCTCCACAGGTCAGGCTAAAGAAACTGTTCAAAGAATAATGTGAAGTTCTCCTGAGGCCAGGGATAGACATTTATAGGTAGAGTGAACAGGGACCCTGACAAGGATATATAAAGAGGGGACAGCAGACTAACAATTAAAATTTCATCTCAGTCGGGCACAGTGGTGCATGCCTGTAATCCCAGAGGCTCAAAAGGCTAAAGCTGGAGAATCACGAGTTCAAAGTCAGCCTCACAACTTAGTGAGGCCTTCTCAAAATAAAATATAAAAAGGGTACGGGATGTGGTTCAGTGGTTAAGCACCCCTGGATTCAATCCCTGCTATCGAAAAAATAAAATCTCACCCACTTAGTGTTAAGAGCACTCTGTATTTCAGTTTCTCCATTTGTAAAATGGTGCTAATAACAGTTTACAAGCAATACATAAGTTAACACTTGAAACAGTGCCTGACATGTTACATGTCAATCAACCAAGATCAAATGTGTATTTTTTTAACTTTTTTTCTTGAGAGAGAGAGGGACAGCGAGAGAGAGAGAGAAAGAGAGAATCAATTTTATTTAGTTTTTCATATAGCTGACACTTTGTCGTATACGTGATGCTGGGAGTTCGAACCCTTGTCCTCACGCATGCCAGGCAAGCACTTATCCGCTGAGCCACCGCTCCAGCCCCTCAAATGTATATTTATTTTTATTTATTTTTTATTTTTTTAAAGAGAGAGGGACAGTGAGAGAGAGAGAGAGAGAAATAATTTTTAATTTAGTTTTTCATGTGGCCCTCATTATTCCGAGACTGCAATGCGTACTTGGTGCTGGGGTTTAAACTCATGTTCCTGCGCATGCAAGGCAAGTGCAGAAACCGCTGAGCCACCGCTCCAGTCCTCAATTGTGTATTTACAAAGAAACTTTGTGGAGCTGGAGTGGTGGCTCAGTGGCTGGCGCACTTGCCTGGCATGCGCAAAAGGACCCAAGTTCCAACCCCAGCACCATATATACAACTAAGTGATGAAGAAACAAAGGCCAAACGCCACATGAAAACCTAAAAAAAGTTGACTGACTCTCACTCTCCACCTCCCTTTAAAAAATAAAAATAAGGGGCTAGAGCGGTGGCTCGGCATTTACGGTGCTTGCCTGGCATATCCAAGTACATGGGTTCAAACCCCAGCACCCATGTATACAACTAAATGTCGGAGCAATGAAAGCCATGTGAAAAACTCAACAAAAATTGATTCTCTCTGTCTCTCTCACTATAAATAAAAATAAGAATAAAAAAGAAACTTTGAGTAGTAGGATTAGAGGGAGCACTGTGTTTGTGGAAGTCCTCAAGGTAGGCTCAGAAGTAGAGCAGTAGGAAATTGAAGACAAAGTGACTAGTCCAGAGAAAACTGAAAAAGCAAAATTAAAAGTAAAGCATCCTCTTCACCTGGTACACAAGCTTGAGGGTTCAGATTTTTTTTTTTTTTAAAGGAAGAGGGACAGAGAGAGAGTGAGTGAGAGAGGAAGAGTAAACCAATTTTGTTTAGTTTTTCATGTGGACTTTGTTGCTCCAACATTTCGTTGTGTATGTGGTGCTCCAGTTTGAACCCACATACTTGTGCATGCAAGGCAAGCGCGGTAACTGCAGAGCCGCTGCTTCCAGCCCCAAAGGTTCAGATTTAAAGGAAAACAACTGCTGAAAGAGCAAAAATATTTTTGATTCTGGGGATTACAACATGACTAAGGCAAAGATGAACAAGCAACTTCCTACTGCAGCCCCAGAGAAGAGGTCACTGATGACCACATTCCCACTCCACAGAAGCTAATGAGCTGGCTGAATGATTAAAAGCTGAACTACATACATTTTCTAACTCCCATTATTTTTCCTTACTATGCACATGTCTTATCCACTTTATTTCCTTTCATTTGCTAAGTCAGTTGAGACTGACAGCTTTTCAGGTAGCAAGAGTATATGCTGCTATTTTAAAGGAATATATACATGTAGAGGTCTTAATTAGTTTAACAGTGCACTTATGAAAAGAACAAGTAAACTACTTGAAAATATTTGTATATATTACAATATATTTGTATATATTGTATACATCTAACTCCTAACATAGAAGTTAGATAATGTATGCTTTACAATTTTAATGTTTTAATGTTTAATATATAAAAGCCTTACAATTTTAATGTTTAAGCTTCCTTATTACATCTTAACTATAGCTTTGTATGTTACTTTTACTTCCTATAGCCTCTACTGTACTTATTTCTTCTTTCCTTCTGGATTTTGTAAAACAAATTTAAGACCTCAAGTTGGAAGAAAGGTCACATAATTTAAACACAAAGAGGGCTCCAAAAGAATTGTGTAATTGTTCTTAAACTCAATGGCCTTAAACAGAATTTTACTTGAGGAATATTTGCCCTATTCTGGTGTAACTTAATACCTGTGGTCTAAACTAGTATTCTTATTTAAATTCTGTAGTGTTGAATATCTTTCACTGTTGACCATGTGAGGTATGCATGTGCATCAACTACTGAATTTACTTTTGTAAATTTCTGTAAATATAGTAATTTTGTACAACCTTTCAAAAAAAAAAAAAAAAGAAAGAAAGAAAAAGAAACTTTGGTGAAAAAACCTGCCAAGCACAAACTGTCTCCCTGTCACTCTGTGAAAAGCTAGGCCTTGTCCCGCCCTCAGAGAGGAGCCTAAAGTGGCTTGTCCTTGTCCTTAGGGATAACACTGAGCAAGAGTCAGAGGATGTCATTTCCACCTGTCTCCCAACCAAAAAGCAGGTTTTAGCTGGTGCCCTCTTCACATCCAAGTATGGTTCAAAGCCAGGAAGGACCTCAACAAAAAGAGGGCAGACCAAGACCAGAGAAGCCCCTTCCTCCTATGCACCAGACAGGCAGGCCCCTCCCGGGCATTCGCAGGAAGGACACTGAGCAAATGTGTGAAAAGGTATACCTGGCCCGAGTGAGACCTGTCCTATTTGCCCAAAGTCAGGGAGCCAGTTGGAGTCCCCAAAGTTTTGGAGGGCAACTCAAGACACAATCAGGCCAGGAGCTGCTGGGAAGTCCTGATCTGGAGGAGCATAGAATTAAAAGGATAAATTTGTTCCCACTCCATGTCCTACTCAGACCCCAGAATGAGCTCCTCCCAGTCCTCCTCTACTTCACAGGTGCAAAAGGACAGGTACCTCTGCCACCTGTCTCTGGGCTGCCAAACTCAGAGGTGATTCACTACTTCACAAGTGCAAAAGGACAACCACCTTCCACCTGTCTCTGGGCTCCCACACTCAGGGGTACTCAAAGGAACAGGAATGTACTGACTGATTTATACCCAGATTCTGCTTCAACATCAGGCACTCCTAAAAGGAAGGTTTATTCGTACTCAAAAGAACAGGAATGTACTGATTGATTTATACCCAGACTCTGCTTCAACATCAGGCACTCCTAAAGGGAAGGTTTTATTCTTTTCATTTGAACATCCCTAGCGATGGGCATACATCAAGCATTCACATATACTTTCTAAACTGTCCCCAGTCAGTTGGCAGGATATGTGAACAGACTGACAAGGAAAAGTGATCCAGGCAGGAGATGCTGGACCTGATGCCAGAGATACTCCAATGATGATGGTCATTATGGGTAACTTCATCTCTGAGCCTAGTAACTTCATTTGTAAAACTGGGATTCAGGAACCAGAACAGAATTAAGTTCTGCTTCTCAAAAAGTGAACACGTTTATAAAGAATTTAATGACAAATACCCACAAACTCATCAAATTTGTACCCTCCTCTCCACAGGTGACCCTTTTCCTGGGTACTGCTCCTATCAAGGCCATTACACCCTACTGTGCAGAAATCAGTCAAAAGCAGTAAACAGGGAGCCTAAGGAAACATCATTGAGTCTATTCAGGTTGAACCTGGGCCTACAGCACTAGTCATCAGGTTGACATGGGGGAGGAGGCAGACATTCCATGCAGATGACAAAAGCACAGAGCACAGATGAGCAGCATGTCTAGGGTAGGAACATGAATGGGTCAACAAAGAGAAATGCACACCTCTGGGCTCCCACCTCCACCTTAAGTCACTCTCAGAAGATGGCCCTGGGCACTTCAGCCTTCACAGGACCCTTCTTCCTCCATTAAAAAAAAAAAAAAAAATTAAGAATCAGCTGGGGGGTTGGGAATTTAGCTCAATGGCAGAGCGCTTGCCTAGCAGGTGCAAAGCCCTGAGTTGGATCCTCAGCCCTGAAAAATGAAATGGAAAAAAAAAAAAAAAAAAAAAAAAAGAATCATCTGGGAGTGGTGGTGCATGCTTGCACTCCCAGCGACTGGGAAGGCTGATGCAGGAGGATCACAAGTTCGAGGCTAAAAAGGGATAGAGATGTAGCTAAACAGCAGAGTGTTTGCCTAGTACATAAGATGTCCTAAATTCAATCCCCAGTACCAAAAAAACATTAAAAATTGTACTTTTCACTGGATTAACATAAACCTGACTGTATTAATATACACAACATTTTCTTTCACTTTTTTTTTTCCTGATGACTTTAAAACATTCTTGTTGTCCCCTAAAAGTACAGTAGGCATGCAACACAGGGTCTCCTGTACCTTGTGGATAAATGAGCCTTGCTTAAGTGGGGATTTGATTGTCTTGGTGCAGTTCACATAGGCAGAAAAGGGCCCTGCGGTTGCCATGGTTCTGATTTCCTACCACAGACATATATATACACACAAGCTCCAAGAGGAGTTCCAAAAGCATTTAATCGCATCACGGAAATGGAGCACTGCTAAGTGCCTGGCACCACAATGAGGGCTCTGCCCGCTGCACACGGTGCTTGTAGTACCTCCTCTGGGTCGGGCTCTATGCTGAGGACTTCTCCGGTGCAACGCCTCACAGGATGACAATAAGCCACCCTGCCACCGCTGTCCAGGGCTGAAAGGTTGTACTAGGCCACAGCGGGGCGGACGCCTGTAAAACCAGGTGCCTCGGCCAGCTGCTCCCGGCTCCCAACCCTCCAGCTCGACCAAACCGCTGGGGTCGGCCGGAGAGCACGCACAGGGGAGCAGCTCCTGATCAGAGGCTCTCAAGAGCACGCAGTGATCGGTGGATGAGAATCCAAAGGCGACATCCTCGAGGGCAGAGCGTCAAGACGCGCGAGGCGCCTGGAGTCCAGGTACGCTCCAGCTTGCTCCCGGCAGCCCGCGAATCAGACCTCACTCACCCTTTTTTCGGACGCGCAACCGCCAGAGGTAGCTAAATGCAGAAGGTGGTCTGGGAACTACCCCGGCCGGATTCGCGGCCCCGCCCCCGCCCCCCCCCCCACCGCACCACGCACCTGGTCGCAGCGGCTCAGTGACCGTAAGCACGAGCAAGAAGAGCAGCAGGAAGGCACCACTGTCTGCCTTGGGCACCATTTATCCTCCGTTCATCGTCCCCGGGGCGGCCGCGTGACCCCGCGGAGAGGCCGGACTGGGCCGGGCTGAAGTTCGGAAGGCTGGACCGGGTCTGGGAGCAGAGATTCGACGAGCGAGGCCCCCAGTGAGGCCGCGACGGGGTTCGGCTGTGGCGGGATTGGGCCGCGGCGAGGCAGAGCCGCAGGCTCGCGCTCACTCTAGGCCCCAACCTCGGATTCCTACTCAAGCTCCGCGCAAGATGGCGGCCGTCCTGTTGGAGCCCGCGCCGCCCCGCCTCCTGCCCGCGACGCCAGCGCCAGCCAATGAGCGCCGAGGCGGGGGGCGGGGCCCACGCGCTCTGCTGCGGGCCGACCTCGGCCTAGGCGGAGGGCGGAGTCCGAGGGGCGGGCCCAAAAAGGGGCGAGGCCTAAAGTCCGGATCGCAGAGAGGGACGATTCAAGGGCGGGTCCTAAGGGGACGGGTCTGAAGCATTCCGTTGGCTAAATAGAGGGGTGGGCCTTGGGGACGGGGCCTGAGCGGCAGGGCAGTCAAGAGTCTAAGGTCCCACGGTGCCCGGCAATAGCAATGGAGGAGGGGGAGGAGAGCAGGACTACAGTGACGGACACTAAGAGGGGCGGGGCCTAGGGCGGGGCGGAGCGGGGCCGCGAAGTGTAGAGAACCTAGGGGTCAAAGCAGGACTCAGAGATCCGAAGAGTCTTTACACCTGCCGGCCCAGGTCCTGTCTGATACCCAACACTGCACCCTTTTAAAGGCTGGACCGCTGTGGAGGATGAAGAAAACTGGAAGACCCGAGGCTCTGAGAAGGAAGAAGAAAGGTCTATTCTGTAAGGAAAATGCAGGTGTGGCTTCACCAACACACAAAACTGAAAATTTCCGACACTGGGAAGTCTGAAGCAGGAGGATCAGAAGTTCAAAGCCAGCCTGCAAGACCCTGTCTCAAAATAAAAAGGCTCAGTGACAAAACCGCCTGTGGGTTCAATAGCTAGGAAAAAAAAAACCACCTGAAAGTTTAATAGATGAGTAAATGGCCTAAGGGAGTCATACAAAGATTAACAGGGAAGTCCATATCTCAAACTTGGGAGAAAGGCTGGCCTCCTCTGGAGGAAGGACCTACCTACACACTGGGAGAGAAGGGGCAGGCCACCAGATGAGAGATGAGACTAAACTCTGGAAACAAAGCTCCAAGTGCTGACTTTGCACCTGTCACCATGAACAGGGTGAACAGGGAGGAGAAACAGCAGATGGGGCATACTCAGCAGGAAGGATAAGTAAGCTGTCCACCAGCCACACACACACATCTGGCAGTGCAGGTGGTCAGGGCTAGGGAAGGTGTGGAGGAGGACCAGAGAAAATGGGAAAGAGCCAAAGCTAGGAGGATCCCAATCCAGCCTGACCCACCACCATATCTACTTCCAGGCTGTGAAACTTGGGGTCCTGACAGAGGGCACCTCACTCCCCCTCCAGGTGGATAAGGCCAAGGTCAAGCCCAAGGTTAGGCCAGACCCTCAGGAGCTCCTACATTCCCAGGATATGGCCAAGATCAGGTGCTGGACTAACAGCATGTCACTGGAAAGGGGCCCCACTGCTGGCAGAAACAAAGGTCCCTGTCCAGTGCTGCTCTTGCTGCTTGTGCCATTCTCAGAGAATATTCCCAGGAGCAGCTGCCAGTGTTCAGCATGGGATCCAGGCCCAGCCTTCTGCCCTCCCTACCCAGCTCCAGATCTGTCCTGGGAGCCCAGCCAGGACCATGAGCTGGGCAGGCCCCTAGTGGGAAACTTACATCCAAGTGCAGAATTCCAGCCAGTTGTCTCCTAGGAAGAGCCACTGTAAGAAAACCAGGTCAGCAAACGTTTGAATGAGGAAAGAGAAGTACAGGGAGGTGAAAAATCCAGCCAAATCATGCAGCGAGAGGACAGAGTCCTGGCTTCCCAGAACTGAATCTTTGTACCTCCTGACCCAACTTGCCCTTCTTTGGCCTTTCTCTGTGTCCATGCAAGCAGCCTGTGTGGATAGTGTCAAAATCTAAAGGGAAGAAAAAGAGGTCAGGGACATCTCCCTGATATGAGCCTTTAGGGTCACTGTAGCCTGGCTCCTTCTGTTCACCAAAGGTTACTGTCTTTCTCAGGGTGGCCAGTCCCCTCTATTCTCCCTCTTCCATGTGGGTCAGGAATCTATTACTACCTTACAGTACCTGTACTACCCTTGGAGTTCCCTATACTCTGCTTCCACCTTGTAAATCATCCCTTTATTAAACCCTCCTCATATTATCCTAAATTTAGTGTCTTGTTTCCTACTGGGATCCTGACTGATAGGACCTGCCCTAGATTCCTTGGGATGACCTGGTTTGCAATTATCAGCCCCATCATTCTACAAGCAGTCCTGGCTCTGGATTTGGAAACATGGGCAAACTTTTGTGTTCTCCACATCCTTCTCCTACCTTAGGTCCCAGCCAAGCATGAGGCCACTCTGCTGGCCTTCAGTCTGCTCCAGCCTACTGGGATACCCTTCCAGGGTTCCAAGACCAACCCAGAGCCTCATTTCCCTAAGGCACTCCTCCTTTGTGACTTCACCCACTGAAGTCACCTGGGAGACAGTGCTGAATGTTCCATCTTAGAGTCCTGGCCTCTTAGGAGGCAGGGACACCAGGCCCGGCCAGCCCAGAGGACTTTCTGTCCACAGTGTAAATGAGGACACTGCTGGCCCATGTCCCGCAGGGATGTAGAGGGCAGCCTCAGAGGCACTGGGCGCTCCCGGCACCATGGATGACGCTGCCGTCCTCAAGCGACGAGGCTACATCATGGGGATAAATTTGGGAGAGGGCTCATACGCAAAAGTCAAATCCGCTTACTCTGAGCGCCTAAAGTTCAACGTGGCGGTCAAGATCATCGACCGCAAGAAAGCCCCCACAGACTTCCTGGAGAAATTCCTTCCCAGGGAAATTGAGATTCTGGCCATGCTAAACCACCGCTCCATCGTCAAGACCTATGAGATCTTTGAGACATCAGACGGCAAGGTCTACATCGTCATGGAGCTCGGGGTCCAGGGCGACCTCCTTGAATTTATCAAAACCCGGGGAGCCCTGCAAGAGGACGATGCTCGCAAGAAGTTCCACCAGCTCTCCTCGGCCATCAAGTACTGCCATGACTTAGATGTTGTCCACAGAGACCTCAAATGCGAGAACCTTCTCCTTGACAAGGACTTCAACATCAAGCTGTCCGACTTCGGCTTCTCCAAGCGCTGCCTGCGGGACGAAAGTGGCCGACTGACATTAAGCAAGACCTTCTGTGGGTCAGCAGCATATGCAGCCCCTGAGGTGCTACAGGGCATCCCCTACCAGCCCAAGGTGTATGACATCTGGAGCCTAGGCGTGATCCTTTACATCATGGTCTGTGGCTCCATGCCCTATGATGACTCCAATATCAAAAAAATGCTGCGCATCCAGAAGGAGCACCGTGTCAACTTCCCACGCTCCAAGCACCTGACAGGCGAGTGCAAAGACCTCATCTACCGCATGCTACAGCCAGATGTCAACCGGCGGCTACACATAGATGAGATCCTCAGCCACTGTTGGGTGCAGCCCAAAGCACGGGGTACGTCCTCTGCAGCCATCAACAAGGAGGGGGAGAGCTCCCGAAGCACTGACCCCTCATGGACTCCTGAACCTGGCTCTGACAAGAAGTCTGCCACCAAGGTGGAGGCTCGGGAAGAAGCACGACCTGAAGTACGACATGAGACACGGCCTGAGACAAAACCAGAGGAGGATACAGTGCAAGTGGCCAGGCAGTCAGAGACCCTGGGCTTCAGCAGCGAGCAGTTGATCAGGGAGTCAGAGGAAGGGCCTCCCCAACAGCCTCCAGAGACACATACCTAGTGAGCCTCTTGCGGCCCAGGGGGCCAGCAGGGAATGAGGCAGAGCTCATGGCTTGAAGCCTGAGCCTGGAAGGAGTCAAGGGATGAGCCAGAGAAGGAAGACAGTCCCGGATGAGCCGCTATTTTCGTCATTTTCTTCTCCCACCCTTTGAACTTGGTAACTAACATGGCTAAAGAAGCAATAAATCACTATATTAGTGCAGACCCAAGGTGAATGTCTTTGCCCCACTAACTGCAATCCTGGGCACCCTACTCAGATTGTGAATTCTTACTTCTGGGAAAATACATCCCAGTCCTCAGGATCTGCTTCTGCAGGCAGAAACAGGAGATGGGGAGATCTGAGGGGCAGGGGTCAGAACAGAGTTCAATGAGGAAGATATTACTTCCAGAGGAAGGCTCATGAGTACTGAGCACGGGTGAGGATAATGCAGAGGACAGTCTGAGAAGGGCGATACAGATGCTTGCAGAGAAGGGGTGGGAGGCCAAGGCTTCTCATAATAGGAGAGCTGGCTCTGTCTGCATTTGAGGCTGAGGTCTTTGGAATCCATTCACACGAGCTTGCCCTTGGGGGTTGGGGGAGAAACTGCAGAAGGCAGGTGGCCCAGCCTCTTTCTTTCTCTCTTGAGGCCTCCAGCCTGCAGGACAACTGTGTTTTTCTGCTCTGTCCACCATGGGACATGTCTGGCTGGCACTGCGTTCTCAATAGCGCCAAGTTACCCAGCAACATGTCATTCTTCAACCCAGAAGAGGTGAGACACTAAATTGGATAGCCCAGCATCTTCCACAGTCTTGTGTGACCTTGACCACATCCTTCCCCTTCAATCCCAGCCTGTTTCCATGGATGGCATTCCTGCCAGAGCTTAGAAGCGACACTGGCAAGTAGAACAGCCATCCTCACAAAGAATGCCTGGACCCTGTGGACAGGGAAGGCAGCCACCAACATCTCCTGACAGGCATGGCCTGCACTTGGCACTACTGGTTGCCATGTGCTGTACACCCTGCCTGCACCCTATTCCAGGCAGTCCTCACTTGGCCACAGTGTCCCCTTTCTCTTCACTTCACTTTGGAAAAACCTCAGAGAGGATGAGGTATTCACACACACACACAAAGAGCATTCAGAATCACTGCCCTCAACTGTGTCTCCACCTCAGAAAGATCCCAACTCCCAAGCCCCTGGGAGAAGGTAAGAGTCCAGTGAGATCTCTGCATCCCTTCCCACATCCAGTCCCCCTTCCTACTTGGCTCCTCCCTTACCACCCAGCCCCCTCCCCTCACCTCTCTCAGTGATCAGAGTCCTGCTCCTACACCCAGTCTGGTTCCTACCAACCATGGGATGGATTCAAGTGCCTGACCTCTGAGGTTCTCTCAGGCTTGGCCTACTCTGTTCAACCCATCCCTTCCTCTGCTGGCCTCCTAGAGATGCCCCTGATCCTCACACCCCCATCACACACAAGTGCCAAAACCATACTTATAGATTTGCCTCTGCAGACTCTGCCATCTCCCCATGCTCAGCCAAGGGTCCTTGGCCTCCACAAAGCTGCCTTGGGAGTCCTAATGGTGCTCCACATTCTGTTCCTGTGAATTCTGCCAGGCAGACCTCTGACTGCCCAGGGTCTGGGTACAGAACAGGTCTTGAATAATACTGGAAGGGCCACCCTATCTTTCCCATGAATAAGCTTATGGTAGGGGAGCCCAGGCACATGGTGCTGTCTAGGTGGGGAGGTGGAGAGTGATTCATCCTTGCAGGTCTGCGATAGTCCTCAGGGCAGAGGACAGCAAGAGAGCCTGGGGGTGACTCACTGCAGTGCAGCGCAGCGCAGCCCAGCCCAGCCCAGCCCAGCCCAGTCCAGTCCAGCCAGGAAGCAGCCTTGGTAGGGGGATGGCTGTAGGAGGAGCACCTGCTGTGTGCTTTACTAGGGAAACAGCTCAGAGATGATGGGCAACCTGCCTGGAAGCACAGCACCAGAGCAGGAGGCCCAGGTAACAGACCACTCCTCCACAGATGGGCTCCTCACCCTGTTGGACAGTTTGAGGTGCTCAACTCTGGATTGGTCACTTTCATCCTCAGGGGCTTTAGGACCAAGACCTCAAAGTTGCCCCCATGGTCTTCTATTCATGTTCCTACCATGCAGTAATCCTCAGGCCATTATAGGTATTACCCATTCTCATCTTCTACTTGTTTGGTTACTTAGACCTCAGCCTTCCTAAGCTTAATACTCAGTTCTGTCCTCACAGCTCCATGATCTCTTGGTGTGACATTTAACCTCCCTGGCCTCTGGGCTTCAGGAAGGCATGACTGTTCATTGGTGTCCCTCAGCACCAAGAACAGACTCCACATTCTTATGGGAATGGGTCAGTGGGGACCTACTTTATATAGGAAAGCAAAGCTCAGAGAGATATAGATTTCCCAGAGTAAACAGGTCCCCA
Source organism: Aplodontia rufa (assembly GCA_004027875.1). Taxonomy (NCBI): domain Eukaryota; kingdom Metazoa; phylum Chordata; class Mammalia; order Rodentia; family Aplodontiidae; genus Aplodontia; species Aplodontia rufa. Next base: position 13,975 of record PVKS010015591.1, on the reverse strand, counting down.
GCCCACAGCAGATACTACAGGAATAATCCTGGAGGGTCCCCAGTCAGATCTAACCCACTCCAAACAACCAGGTGTCCCAGCCTTATGAGTACATCTAGGATGAAACCACCTACTCCATCCCCTAGAAGCTCTGCTTGTGCCGAGCTGACACTTTCATCCTCCAGCACATCCCCCAAGAACTGGAGAGACCATACTGTCCTGGGCAACGGGAGGGTTGAGGAAGCAGCATCCACAAAAAAGAGAGAATGAATTGGTGCAGTCAACCAAGAATGCAGATACACAAGATGAGTATTTGGGGGTGCTAGGAATGTGGGAGGGGAGGGAAGTATCATGCTTCTGGGTCCAGGCCTATAAATCTTATGGTCAGCCCCTTCTAGGACAGAAAGGAGTAAAGTTATGGTTACTTCAGCCAAAAAGAGCCCCTGAAGAAAGGAATGCATGCAGCTAAAGCTATTAGCCACAAGTACACTACAGAGCCAGAGTCTGATGCTGCTAGAAGGTGGTCATCATGGATGCATCTGACCACCCTACACATCCTGTCTTCTGGCCTGGTGGCCTGATGTGGGCTGCCAGACACAGGCATAACCTACAAGCTCCAGATATGTCCATGCAGCCATGACTCTGCCCCAAGATGTCATTTCTGCCTAGCATGTCCTGCCCCTCATATACCTGGTGAAGCCCTGTGGATCCTCTGCACCTGGACTGCATATCACTTCCTCTTTGAAAACTCTGAAACCCCACCATCCCACATAGAAACAGGCCTTCCTACTTTCCCTCTGAATACAATACCCTTAGCTCACCTGTCCTGGAAGCTCTCTGTGGGCATAGGATGCCTCTGATGGATGGCAGACAGACATCAGGACTTCAAAAGTAGCTGAAGAGATGCATATAGGATATCATTTTCCAAAGCAAAAATTCACACACTAGGAATAAAAGGCAGTCTGGGATGCAAATGCACAAATCCAGGGTTCCAACAGGTGACCCCTGCCTACTACACCAATGTCCAAATGTCCGAAGTGAAGGATTTTGGACCCCCCCTCCCATTCCAGAAGCTTGACCTTCATGGATGATGCTAGGAGTGCTGCCAGTTCCTGGAACCTTCCAACACCAAGGCCCTGCCACAAGACCCTCCCACTCATTGACCAGATCCAGGCTGAGCTTCTGGGGAGGGGTTGTTTTGTTTACCCCCAGATGCTTACACTGGCCCAGTTTCCTCAAACCTGCCCTAAGGCAGGAACCTACATATTCATCCCAAAGCCAAGTCTTTTCTTTCTGCCAGTGACCACCTTAAAATCAGACTTGGATTATGTAATGACTACCCATCACATAAAAAGCCCCTGACCTTCACCTCTCCCTTCCTGACTTGTATTACTCTGCCATTTTTCAGAAGCTGTTTCCTTCCTGCATGCCCTACCACCTCCTCCACCTGCCTGAAGACTGACCCATCTCCATGCTTGCCTTGCCCCTTGGAACATGCATCTGACTGCCCTGGACCCCAGCTCACCCAGCCATGCAATCAGTGCATCCTTGAGCACTGCCTGCCCTCCCATTCCCATACACAACCTTTGCTCCTTTGCTCAGCTGTCTAGCCCAAGAAACCTACCAGCTCCTGATCCCAGAGCTTTTTTGGTCCACTGGGTTTGGAACCACCAATGGCTTTAGATACCATGGACTCTAAGAAGCTCTATGGGGGCTTTCTTTATACCCCAAAGAAGTTGCAGGAAAACTGGTCCCAGTGAAAGGACCGATGCAGGGCCAGTTCCCATGAACACTAAGAGAAACAGGCATGGGGATTGTACTCTGGCTGGACCTGGACCACACCCCCTTGGGCCTGACTTGTGACAGGGAAGCCATAGCAAGAAATAAAAGCAGGGATGGTTACCACAATCCTGGGTCCTGGCTTTGTTCCAGTGGGTGGGGAGGAAGAGGGTGCTCCTCCTTCCAGGTTGGCCTGGCTTCCAGGTTTCCAGGGGCCCCATTCCCCTCAGCCCAGTCCCCACTCCAGGCAGCCTGGCTTTATGACTTCATTCGCTGAAGTCACCTGGCGACAATGCTGAGCGTTCCACCCCTCCAAGTCCAGGCCCAGCCCAGCCAGACAACTCCCCACAGTGCAAATGAGGACAATGCCTGCTGGCCCGTGTGGGGAGGGGATGTAGAGGGCAGCGGCGCCGGCCGCTCCTGGCACCATGGACGATGCCGCGGTCCTAAGGAAGAAGGGTTACATCGTGGGAATCAATCTGGGTAAGGGCTCCTATGCAAAAGTCAAATCTGCCTACTCTGAGCGCCTCAAGTTTAACGTGGCAGTCAAGATCATCGACCGCAAGAAAACGCCCACTGACTTTGTGGAGAGATTCCTTCCTCGGGAGATGGACATCTTGGCAACTGTCAACCACCGCTCCATCATCAAGACCTATGAGATCTTCGAGACCTCTGATGGGCGCATCTACATTGTCATGGAGCTCGGGGTCCAGGGCGACCTCCTCGAGTTCATCAAGTGCCGCGGAGCCCTGCATGAGGACGTAGCACGTAAAATGTTCCGCCAGCTCTCCTCAGCTGTCAAGTACTGCCATGATTTAGATGTTGTCCACAGAGACCTCAAATGCGAGAACCTTCTCCTTGACAAGGACTTCAACATCAAGCTGTCCGACTTCGGCTTCTCCAAGCGCTGCCTGCGGGACGGGAGCGGGCGCATCGTCCTCAGCAAGACCTTCTGTGGGTCGGCTGCATATGCAGCCCCTGAGGTGCTGCAGGGCATCCCCTACCAGCCCAAGGTGTATGACATCTGGAGCCTGGGAGTGATCCTCTACATCATGGTCTGTGGCTCCATGCCCTACGATGACTCTGACATCAAAAAGATGCTGCGCATCCAGAAGGAGCACCGTGTGGACTTCCCCCGCTCCAAGAATCTGACAGGGGAGTGCAAGGACCTCATCTACCGTATCCTGCAGCCAGACGTCAATCGAAGGCTGCACATTGACGAGATTCTCAGCCACTCCTGGCTGCAGCCCCCCAAGCCCAAAGCTATGTCTTCTGCCTCCTTCAAGAGGGAGGGGGAGGGCAAGTACCGGGCCGAGTGTAAACTGGATACCCGGCCAGGCTCAAGGCCCGAGCACCGGCCAGACCACAAGCTGGGGGCCAAAACCCAGCACCGGCTGCTGGTGGCACCTGAGAATGAGGACAGGATGGAGGAAAGGCTGGCCGAGACCTCCAGAGCTAAAGACCATCACATCACTGGAGCTGAGGTTGGGAAGGCAAGCACCTAGCGGTGGAGAGGGCCCCGGGGGGGCGTGGCGTGTAGTTTGCGCTCACATAAACTAAGTAGGCAGGTAGGAGCTGAAGAAGGCACAGGTGCAAGGAACAAGTAAAATCCGTCAATTAAACCACTATTTTGATTACGTTCTATTAGCTTTCTTCCACTTAGTAGCAAAGACATTAATTACTGACCACCAAATAAACCACAAAGTGTATACAAGCATCAAGAGTGCCCAGTGAGGAGTCTTTTTCTCTAGGACTCAGCCGGCGCAGGGGTCTCCAGTATAGGGGACCAGAGGCCGGTGCTCAGGTACAGGCAGACTCATGGTGAGGCCTATGGCAAGAGGACCTCTGCCATGGTCTACCTACCAGGCCCATACTTGTCTGCCTCTGACTTGCCCCCGACCCCAAGGGCTCCAGGTCTGGGCAGCTCCACACTTTTCCCTTACCTCATGCAATGCAACCCATGCTGACCCTGTCACATTCCTTCATGTGGCCTTTTGCTCAATGTCCTCCTCTAATCCCTGGGGTCATTTGAGACTGGCTCAGCTGCTCAAGTGCCATCCTCATTATCATCCAAGGGCAGCCCAGATGAGACAGTTTTCTGGCACCCTCCCCACCATTTGGGCCTGTAAGCCCCATGAAGCAGCTGTTGGTGATGGAATACCCAGTCTTTCATATTTCCTGTTTGGTCACCATCCCTCCCCAGAGCCTGCTCCCCACATGCTGGTTAAGTGCTGAGGGTCATCAGTACCTCTTATTCCTCAACCTCTGTCTCCCACTTACTGGAGGCTCCCAGGGGGTTAAAGCCCAACCTTATTAGCCAAAAGTACACAATGTCCCACCTTCCTGACTCCTAAGCATCCCAGCTTCAACTCTTGGAGGGTTTCAGGATAGCCATCTCGGCTTGCTGGAACTCACTGTGGGGTAGTACGGTGACCCCCCTGGCAGGTGTCAACTGGCAGATGTTAGTTCCCAGACTGGCCTCCAGAGAACATCAGCACTTAGGGAGGGGGCAAGAGGACCAACACAAAAAGATTGGAGAAAATGGCTTGCACAGAACATAAAGCAGGACTCTGGTCTGAGCCCCCATCAGGTGTTCCCCAAGCCCCTGAACAGTGGGAACTCTGGGTCACCCAGAGGATATGGCCTATGATCCCCAACTTGAGGCCCGAAGATACCAGTTTAAAGCTAGACCATGGCATGGCCCCCTCAACTGCATGGGTAGTAGGTGTATGGATCCACGTGGCCATCACCAGAAGACTGGGCAACCTCATAGGCAAAATGCTGGCCAATGCTGGTGAAAATGGCACCGATAGGTCTGCTTGGAACCTGACCTCATTCCTTTTTACACAGTAGTTCCAGTTGGGGTGAAGCTGGTGCCTCAGTAGCCTGGTAAGCAGTACAAAGTGCAGTGAGAATAGAAGGCAGGAAGGTAGAGATGGCACTGCTCTACCTAAGCTGGAAGCCAGTTGCTAGGAAAGGGTGATAGCTGAGGCCATCAGGAAAGTGCCTCACACAGGAGTAGGGCCTACATGACCTACATGACCATGTAACCAGAAAACCAAACAGATCAGGCCTTGCAGGGAGGTTAAAGACCTAGGCCCAGAGCCCCAGGTGACCAGGAAGGACACATTTCTGAACACTCCATCCCTTCCTCAGAGGAGCAGAAAGATCATATGAGCTCAGCTCAGAAGACAGTTCTGAGAGTCACAGAAAGCAATGGAGGGGCCACCCTATCCATAGCTTCCTCCCCTGGAGGCACCCTTGCCTCTAGCCCTGAAGTCTTAACATAGCACCACAGGCCCAGGGAGGCCGCAGGGTCCACTCAAGGAGCAGGACAGAAGGGCAGCCTGGCCAGACTGTGCCAGGTGATCTTTAATGACAGTTCAGGTGAGGACTAAATAGAAAACTTTCACCAAGGCCCTGGGGGGCGGGGAAAGCATGAGCACTGTACCCCAAGGGGAGAGGGCACATGTCCCATGGTGGCCTGGCTGTAGCACAGCACCTTTCATCTGTTGTTCCTGTGGTCATCAAATGCTTCTGGCCTAGGCCTGATCCTCCAGGGGCTGGAATTCTCTGCTGGGTGGACAGCTGCCCTGCAGGCTCCACAAAATGTCCATGGACCCAGCCCCAGCCTGGCTCTAAAAGAAGTCTGAGGCTTTGCGCCGGGCAGGGAGCTGTAGCAGGTTGTCTGTGATGGAGGCTGGGTCCTGTGTGAGGGGTGTACGTGTGGCAGAGCCAGGGACTGGTGTGCTCGTGGGGGTTTGTGGCCCGCCAGCTGGAGTCTTGAGGTGGGTCGAGCGTGCTGGGGATGGTGTGTAGCTGGCCCGCAGGGCTCGGTCTGTGTACTTGCTAGCTGTCCTGCTCACGAGGCGTTGCAGGGCTGGGGACATGGCTGGGCTCAGGCCTTTAGGGGTGAGGCTGGGATGGAGGGATAGGGGAGAGAAGCTGGGTTAGGTGGGCTGGGTGCTGTCAGCAGCAAGGCCTCCCTCAGCCCCTTGGGAAGAACCTTGTCAGAGGAATGATCATTTTGAGCCAAGAAAGACAATACCGGGTAGCCTAGCACACAGCAATCAGACTGAACTTGGGTTCAAATGATGGTGCAGCCTTTGCTGTGTGGCTGGGTTAGACCCTAAACCTCTGAAAGCTGGAGTCCCACCCCTCTCAAGAGGAATGATGATACTGTCTCCATGGGACCAACGACTTGCCTAAAGGTGGTGACTGTTAGGGTCAGGTCAAGCTGAATGTGGAGGAAAGACATAGAAAGGAGAGGGACCAGGCAGAGCATAGTCTACATGTAGCCATGCTCTGTAGCAGAGGAGCAGCTATAGAACCCACCGCAGAACCCCATGGACCTGCCCTGGGCTCTGCCCTCTAGATTGTGCATCCACATGGCTAGGTGTGGGCACAGCCGGGGCAACGCAGACACCACTTCATCCCTGCCCACTACCCCCACCCCGAAGGACCTGGCTGCCCCTCACCTGGCCAGGTTCTCTGTCACTCTTCGCAAGGCTTCCTGCTTCTTAGCTCGGTTCTTGGCAGCCGCCTCATTGGCCATCTTCAGGCCCAGCCGTTCCCTACGGCCAGGTTCCAAGATCTATAAGGCAGCAGGTGTATGGGTGTCCTGTGCAGGACCTGTTACCAAGCCAGGCAGTCCCTCACCTGGAAGAGCAGCTGCTGTGGATGCTAACCTTTTTACCCTGGCTGCCACAATCCCAGAAACCCACCGTTGCCACCCTGCCCCATATCCTATCAAAAAGCCCCACCCAACCTGCCAGACCTGTACATCCCCCAGGGTCACCCTCCTTGCCTGTACTCAACAGGTTCTCAAGGCCAGGACTGCCAAGGTATGAACTTCTGACAAGCCTTTAGGGAAAAAAAGTATGACCTGTTTTCATTTTTTTCCCTCTGATTTCTAGAGTGACAATCTTTCTGTCTTCAAGAACTATCCATATGTGAATGTGGCCTCTTTTTTAATCCAAATGTTTGTCTTCTTTTTTGTTGTCTGCTGTTATTACTTATAGGAGCTTTACCTATTAATTAAATTAAGCTACACCATATTTGCTTTTGTTTCCTTTTTGGGGAGGTGAGGGTAGGTATATCAGGGATTGAACCAGGGGTGCTATATAACCGAGCTATATCCCAAGCCCTTTTTATTTTTTGAGACAGGGTCTCACTAACTTACTTAGGGCCTTACTAAATAGCTGAGGCTGGCCTTGGGCTTGTAAGATCTTCTTGGTTTAGCCTCCTGAGTTGCTGGGTAAGGGCACACTTTTAACATGTCAAGGACCTCAGGGTACACTTTAATATTGGACAGCATAGATCCCTCTTGGATATTTTTCAAGGTTGTCTTGATTATTCTTGAATCCCAGATAAATTCTGGAATCAAGGCACCTAAAAGGTCTGCCCATGTTTTGTCTGGACATGTAGTATGTCCAAGGACTATTCTGGGGAAGAAGCAGTGCTATGCTTGGGAAGTCCTCTTGGCCTAGGCCTGAGCAGGAATGCAGCAGCAGTATTACAGTGCCAGTCTGTGGTTTCCTTTACAAAAGCTACATTACTCCTAGTTGTTCTAAGCTCCTATTTATACAAAAATGGTCTCTCTTTCTACTGCATATCAAACTGATCACTGCCATTTATGGAAGGAAATGTCTTAATATGATTTCTGATCCAGTCACCAAACCAGATATACTATATATTCATTCCAGACTCTATTTCTCCTTTCTTTTTTCTTTTCTTCCCCCCCCCTTTTTTTTGGGGGGGGGGGTACAGGGACTTGAACTCAGCGGCCCTTAAACGCTAAACCACATCTCCAGCCTCCAGCCCTTTTTTATTTTTTGTTTTGAGACAGGGCCTTGCTAAGTTGCTGAGGCTGGCTTTGAACTTGCGATACTCCTGCCTCAGCCTTCCAAGTCACTGGGATTACAAGTGTGAACTACTGTGCCCAGCTATACCTGATTCTTTTTTTTAATCCAAACTTTATTATTTTTTTCTAAAGAGAGGACAGTGAGAGAGAGACAGAGAGAGAGAGAGAGAGAGAGAGACAGAGAGAGAGAGACAGAGAGAATCAATTTTTATTGAGTTTTTCACATGGTCTTCATTGCTGACACTTAGTTGTGTACGTGGGTGCTGGGGTTTGAACCAGTGTACCTGTGCTTGCCGGGCAAGCACTGTAACCACCAAGCCACTGCTCCAGCCCCTATACCTGATTCTTTTGATAATGATGTAATTCACACCCTCAGCTTTTGTAACAAAATAAACCTTTGCCTCCTGTAACCTCTCAATACCTCAGAGTTACAACAGGTAGGGGCCCAGCATGTTGACAGAAGGATGTTCAGGCTCAAGTTTCAGGGCCCTCTCTTACCGTTTCTAAACTACACCTATCACTCAGTATCCCCAACAAACTCCTTGCAGACATTGTGCCTTCCCTGCCACTCTTATAGCCACACCTCCCTGCCCACTCATCCATGCCCACCAACTTCTGTAAGCCATTTTCCCCAGCTTCTTACCCTGCCAGATACTCAGGAGTCATGTGATCAACCCCACCACACTGCATCTAACAGGGCCATTAGAGCCTCCCTCAGCTGCCCTTGGTCTCACACAAGTCACCCTGCTCATTCCTATAATGCTAGGTTAGAGGTGTTCCTAATTGTGTTCTGTAAACAGAAGCCTTACTCTGCCAACACACAGCCCTTCACAAACCATGTCACAAACGATGGTCCTGTGGCCCTTGGGTGTACAGAGCTTCTGATATGATTCTGAGTCCATCCTACCTTATCTCTAAACAGCCCCTGGCTCCAGAGCCTAGAGACCTTGGTGTCTTGGCCTCTGTTTCCCCAAATCCCAGGACAGACCTACCCATCTGCCTATCCCCATATTTAACACCTTGGTATTCAGAAGCAACCAGTGCTCATCCCTATCAGTTGGCCCTGCCTTGACCAGCTGGGAGTCCTCTGTGAGTGATCTTGAGCAAGAATTCAGGACTTCTCAGGTGTCCCACCCTTGCTTCCCTTTCACTACAACCCACCTTGAAGGCTGGCCCTGGAGTCCTGTCCACGTAGGGGGTCTCCGAACCTTCAACTCTCAGGGGTGTGTTCTCAACTTCCCCCCATGTCATCAGTGGGGACTCATTCACACCTGTAGATTGAGAACCCAGAGCTACTCAGGCCAGGGACGCAGGTGGGGGGGTGCCATCCCAGGCCCTGCCATTTACCATAGTCAGTTTATTCTATGTGCATCTCAGTTAACATCAAAGCTGACAGTCAGTCCTCATTCCTTCCCAGGGACCCTGGAACCATAATATCTCCAGCCTCTCAGAGAGAAATGCCAAGGTCACTGTGGGTCAAAGGCAGAACAAACTGGAAGCTGGGCCCCCATCCTAGAACAGGGTACCCAAGGGAGGAGACATTCAGGATTTCCAGGGCTCCCAAACCTCCTAAAACTCAGGGCAAACTAATGGTGTGTCTACATGCCCTGATCTGCATCATAGCAATCAGTACCTGAAAGCATAGACCCACTGTATCCCAAGGGATTAACCAAGTTTCAACTGCCTCCTGAGTGAAAAGATTTGGGGCCTCGTGCCCAGAGCCTCCCTATCCTACAGTGCTTTCTGGATTTCAATTCGTAAGCACTGCATGTACAACATCCCACCTACTAACATTATTGAGAGGACTAGAACAGGAAGCGTACCCAAAGACATCTCAGATTGGGTCTGCCTGAGAGTCTGCCCACCCACAGCCCTTACCAGCCTGGGTACCTAGCCCATTTCTCACCAGGGGCTGGAGAAGGAGTGGCAACAAATCCAAATCCGCCCACTCGGGGGGACTCCTGGGGGATGAGTTCCTTGCCATCAGGACCCACCTTGCCCTGTTTGTGCTGGAATAAGCAGAGAAGATAGTGTCATGGGGGCTTTCCCCAGCTGACTGACAGGCAGATAGACAGGAACATGCTAGAAACATTTGCCTTCCTCTAGGCAAAGCTGGGGCTCTGGGATGGGTATCCCCTTTAGGGAAAGAAAGGAAGAACCCCCACAAAAAAGCTTGAGGGACTGTCAGAGTGGGCATCCAAGTAGGGAAGGTGACTTCCTTCCCTCCCATCTATAGCACAATTGGCACCCTCTGTCTCTTGGGTACAATGCTGACTATAAGACCTATTCTATCTTTCTCTTGGGGTACTTCTAAGCCTCCCATCTACTGTCTCCCACTCTTTGACCCCATGATCACCACAGTCCAACAAAGAGCACCCACTCATCTTGCTCCCAGGCTCCCAATCTCTCTGCTCTCTGCCCTACCCCACCACAGCCTACCCTCTGGGGTCAGACTCCCTTGCTGGTTCCAATGTCTGCCTACCCTTGTCTAACCACAACCCTGTCTGATGTTTGGGCATTGGAATAGACAAACTTGGCTGGCTCCCAACAGCCTCTGTTTTTCTCAGGTCCCCACCATCAAGGGATCTGGAATAGATCAAGAGAGTGTTCCAATGGAAGCTCATATGGGTTGAGAGAAGATACAGACAGGTCCCAATATTTCTACCTACTGAGTTCCACCAAACAAAGGGAAGGATCTAACTTAAAGGGGGCAGCCAAGATGGGAGAGACCACGCCTGCCCACACCAGCCCAGCCATATCTGATACTGAAGGCCTCACTGGCTCACCTGGGCATTGAGGGCTGCCGCCTGCTGCAGCTGGGACCTGCTCAGAGCCTGACTAAAAGGGTCTCGGAGAAAGCGTGTATTCTTGTGTACCACCTGCCGGGGCTTCTTAAACAGCTGCTCATCATCAGGCACACCTGGCAGATAACAGCAGGTATCAAAGAGATGGGAAAGTCCTATCTCAGCCCCATGAGCCTGAGTATTGAAAGCACCCTCTTTTTCTCAGCCAATTCACTCCCAGCTAAACAGAAGCATTGGGCATAGCTCACACTCCATAACTGCAGAGACTGAAAAAATCTGGGAAAGGTCTCCCTGCCCCACTGACTTATGAGTCACCCATCCCAAGTCAGACCAGGAATCCTCCAAGGCCCACACTGTTAGGGAGTATGTACACAAACCTTGAAGGCTAATCCAAACGCAGAGCCAGGAACATGTAGCTTCACCCATTACCTACCTATCTGGCCCTACCACTCACCCTCTGGGTAGTACATAAGAGAGTTCTTGGCTTTGTACTTCCAGGTCTCCACACCAGCCTGGCTGCTCTCAATGGCGTGGTGCTCTGCTGATGGGAGTTCGAGATTATCTTTCTGCCTCTGAATCACATGGGGAAATAAAAGGATCAGAGGAATCCCAGGGCACAGTACCCATGGCACTGGAACTCCCTTCTCTAACAGAGGGACCTGAGGGCCTCAACCTCCAGGGCTACCTTCTCAAATTCTTCCTCAGCTTGGTAAAGCCAGGCATGGCGAGCCCGGCTCTTCTCTTTGGCCACCTCCATGATCTCCTGGAAGGAGGCATTGTCCTCACTCGTGTAGCGGCTCAGGAAGACATCTAGGCTGGGCAGTGGCTCCTTCTCCTCTTCCTCTCCAGCTTCTCCTGCTCAGGAGGTTGCAGGTTGGGGAAACAGTACCATACCCAGCGTAAGCACCACTTTGTAGTCAGAGCAGACCAACCCACCCAAACCTCAAAAGTGTGCCATCTCATAAGCAGGGCTAGAATCCTCACCTCTGTTGGATTCTACCCCCACAGGGGTAGAATCAACCCACCCCAACTGTCCAGGAACCCATGAGGTAAAAGCCCTACAGATGCCCAGGCAGCTCTGCTCATCTGATGGATGCCAAAAAGGTAAAATGTAATCTGATTTATTGGGCAGGGGAGGAGGGACAGACTCAAACATTAAAACAAAATTCATAATCACAAAAATTTTGCTGTTGATTGGCTCTTCCTCTGCTAAAACTGTGCTAATCCTGCAGGATCTACTTCCAAAGCCCTCAGGATCTCCCTTCCCAGCCTGGATTTCTTACTATAATTGCTCTTTGCCTCCTGATATTTGCACTACACATGGATAGTTGTCATCTAAGATTTGGACTTGCCAGCTAGTCCCTATGGCAGGAATCCTATATGACCTATTGCTCCAAAAAGGGCCTCACAAGTACTGGGCTGCAATTCCAATCTTATTACTACCACCATGGAAAGTGGCATCCCCACCGAAGTAGCACCCTGGTGCTGCATGTGGTGCTACAAATTTCAATATGGCCATCTGGAGGACAGCTTTTGTTTCATTTGTTTTGTTTAAGACAAAGTCTCACTCAAGGCAGGGTCAATCTTACAACCCTCCCATCTCAGCCTCTGAATAGGCTAGGACTACAAGAACATTCCATCACACCCAGCTTGTAGGTTTTTCTTTTACCTTAATGAAAACTTTAACCACCAGATATAGGCTAGACTGTGCCCAAAGCACATGACTACAACTGTTTTTTTTTTTTTAAGAGAAAGGGAGAAGCGGGGTGAGAGGGGAGGGAGGGAGAGAAAGGGAGAATCAATTTTATTTTTCCATCTTGCCCTCATTTCTCCAACATTTAGTTGTGTAAGTGGTGCTGGGGTTTGAAGCTGGGTCCTCCTGCATGCCAGGCAAGTGCTCCAACCACTGAGCCACCACTTCAGCCCCAATGACTACAATTTTAAGAGCTGGGTTCAAAGCCATGATGTCACTTAAGCCCCATCTCACCAATGAGACCTTCACAAGTTACTATCTTTTGAAGCCTCAGTTTCCTCATCTGTAAATAAGAATGACAAAAGTACCTACCACTTCAGTTATGGAAACGACTCCTACATTTACTGACACATATTTACATAAAAAGATAAAAACATTCAAATTGCCCTGTGACTTATGACACACTTCAGTAGAGAATAAAGCTCCAAGAACAAGGCCTGTGTTAATGGCACAGGGAGTTAGGCTATAAAGCAGAAAACACGTTTATGTGAATACACAGGATGTCTGTACCAGCACAGTATACTGTAGATTAGAAACTGGTAGAAAAAAGTACGCTGTTCACCTATATGTACACTAATATTCTATGACTGATGAAAAGATCAAGTGACCAAGAAGTCCTACAGTGTATGGTACACTTATATTCAATAGGACTCAGAATGCTCGTTCCTAAAAAAGATTCCCTCCTAAAGTCAGAATGTATCTCATACTCCTGCATCTCACATCCCAGTAAATATGTTGAAAGCATCTCATTCATCTGTTCTATAAATATCTGTGGAATATCCATAACATATCACATGCAGGGCATACAGATAGAGCAAGACAAAGTTCCTGCTCTCATGGAAGTGATAGTACTTAGGACGACTGAAAATAAACAGGAATTTAAAATGTTATGTCCTGCATCAAAAAAACAAAGTCCAGTTGGAAGGCACAGAACACTGGTGGTGTGGTGACTTTTCACTGGGAGATCTGCTCTGAATATCATCTGAGCAAAGATCTGTGAAGCAAATGAAGGAGTGAGCAGTACTTATCTGGGGGAAGTGACCAACATGGAAGAAATAAATGGAAAGGCCCTTATGTATCTTCAGGAGACAGTGATGAAAGGCATTACAAGGCCCATGAAGCCCACAGGGCAAGGGCTGGCACCAGAAAGCAGGCCAGTGAAAGAGATGGGGAGATTCTCAATCTGTAGAGATGGGTCATAGAGAGGCCTGTTCCTCATTTGGGGGTTGAAACCAGATGTATTTTTATTGTTCTTTTTGGTACTAGGGATTGAACCCAAGGGCACGTAACCACTGAGTCACATCCCCAGCCCTTTTTATATATTCATATTTTGAGATAGGGTCTTGCTAAGTTGCTTAGAGCCTCATAAGTTGCTGACGCTGGCTTTGAACTCATGATCTTCCTGCCTCAACCTCTCAAGTTGCTGGGATTACAGGCATGCACTATTGTGCCCAACTGAAACCAGATCTTCTGCCTCTCTGACCCCTATTTAGATGTGGTGATTCCACAGGGACAAGAGGTGACCTGTAGGGGCTGGAGGTAGATCAGTGGTTACCGTGCTTGCCTGGCATGCACAAGGACCTGGGTTCAAACTCCAGCACCACACACACAACTAAGTGTCAGAAAAACAAAATTCAGGGACTGGAGTGGTGGCTCAGCAGTTACGTCCTTATCCGGCATGCACAAATACATGAGTTCAAACCCTAGCACCATGTACACAATGAACTCTCAGAGCAACGAAAGCCATATGAAAAATTAAATAAAATTTGTTTTTCTCTCTCTGTCACTGTCCCTCTC
>PVKS010015590.1:19892-45773 GCA_004027875.1 Aplodontia rufa | reverse complement strand
AAAAAAAAAAGAATGGTGTTATGGTTTGAATATGAGATGTCCCCCAAAACTCACGAGTGACAATAATTCGGGAAGGCTGAGGTGAACTGATTGTGTTATAAAAGCTTTAACCCAATCAGTGAGTGAACCCTCTCATAGGGATTAAGTGGCAAGTGTAGGCTGGTGGGGTGTGGCTGGAGGAGGTGTTCTTTGGGATATGCATTCTGTATCTGGCGTGGAGTTTCTCTCTCTGCTCTGCCTCCTGATGTGACGCCTGGAGTTCCCTGCCTCCTGGAGTCCTTCCTGCTACCTCATGTACGGCCTTGTCTTGAGCCCCCAAGAAAGGAGCCGGCCTTCCATGGACTAAGACCTCTGAAACCGTTCGCCCCTAAGTAAACCTTTATCTTGCCAAATTTTGTTCTTGTCAGGTCGTTTAGTCACAACAGCAAAAATGCTGACTAAAACAAAAGGCTCCCATTGAGGACATAAATCTGTGCTTTGAGATGCCAACTATCAGAATTGGCAGGACATTCATAAACCAAGAATCCTAAGTATCATTTTAAGTGGGAGGTAAAACCTATTTTGGTATCATTAATAGGTAGAAAAATAAAACCATTAACAAAAAATACCAAGAAGTATGAGCTACTTTAAAGTATATTTTCTTTTATTCTATCCCTTTAAATTATTTTGATATCTCGTAATATATGTGTTATAAATTTAGGTATATAATTTGTGCATAATGGTACATATGTATGGGCATTTTTTCAGTAGTTTTATGTCAATAGAAACATTAGTAGAGAAGATGCTGGAGTTAGCATCTTTGAGAAGAAAAAGACAGGGTAGCATATTTTTAGATAAACATATTCAGAAAATTTTAAAATTGTTATACCAGGCAAGAAGGAATTAATTTTCTTTATGTTCCCTCTCATGAGTCTCTTTAGAAATTTTTGTAATTTCAGTGATATCTCTATACTGGTTTTCCTCTCTAAAATACAAATATAAATAAAATCTTCCTTAAAAAACATAAAATAGAAATACAGCAGGCCAACTTCATCCCAACAATACAGGCAACCCCCAAGTTAAGCTGCTTTGAATTCTGAGTTTTTACCTGAAGATGGTGTGAAAGCAGCTTGCATCCTGTAGAAGCCACACTTGGAGTTTTGAATTTGGATCTTTCCCTGGGCTGATGATGTGTGATCCAGTCCTCCTGGGGCAATACGGCCAGTCAGCCCTGTGATCAGGGTCCCAAGGGCGAACAATGGACTCTACCCGGTTCTCTGTTGCTAAGCTAGGATATTCAGGAAGTTAGGTGTGGTAGATGCATTGTTGACTTGTGATATTTCAACTTGCAGGATGGAACTCCATTCTAATTAGAGAAGCATCAGTACCATGAAACTAAATCTGAGCATATTCTATCTCTGTCCCATACCTTCTGCTGTTTTCCAAACTCAGCATCCCGGAAAGCCCCTCAAAACCCTACAGCACCTGTTCTCAGCCTCTTCCCCACCCTCCTATCCTCCTCAACTACAGTTCTCCCTGTCATCATGGACTCCATTTATCCCTCCATAGCCCACTTTGCTCTTCAAACACAGTGGGACCACTCCTCCTCAGGCTTATGCTGCCCACAGATTTTCATGGGGTTGACACCCTGACCCAGCTGGATCTTTTCTCAGTATTGCCTTCTTACTGAGCCCTGGGTTGGCTACCAAGTCCACTCATTTTCCCTGTTATGTGCATCCCCTGGGCACTTATTTACAATTGCTAGGATGTTTTCCTTATCACTTTATATCCGTCACCTTCCAGCGGAATACAAGTTCCACAGACAATTTTGTTTAGTTTTTGTGTCCAATGGCTGAACTCTACCTGGCATGCTATGAGGGCTTAAAAAGCATTTGTTGAATAAATAAATAAGTGAACAAATGAATGGCATACTATTGTGCAAATTAATCATTTTAGTTTTATATAGGAAAGGGAGGTCTGATCTATCCACAGACCAGGAATTTTTGGAAGGGTTCAACAGTATTATGTTGATGCATATGTATCAGATTGGAGTAGAGGGCAAAGTATTTCAGCAAAAATATTTTGGACTTTCAACATGGAAAATATTTAATTTGAAATTTCAGAAAATGTATTTAAAGGAATCCTCCGTTGATATGTTTATTTCATAGAATATGAGAAAGATTATTGAAAATTCTTAGGATAAGTTCAACTATGCAGAATTGAAAATAACATATGTTCAAAGAAATAATTTCATTGATATTTATTGCATAGAAAAATGTGGTAGTTATCTTTGTGACCAAAAGACAGGACAATAGCAACTTAGAGGAGAAAAGAATTATTCTGGCTCATGATTTCAGAGGTTCAGCCCATGGTTGGCAGACTCCCTCGTTCTGGGCCCAAGGTGAGGCAGCACATTACGGCAGAAGGGTGTGGCAGAGGAAAGCAGCTCAGAACATGGCGACCAGGAAACAGAGAAAGCTCTGCTTACTGGGGAAAACATCAAACCCCAGAGTCCTGCCCACAGTGATCTACTTCTTCCAGCCACACCCTACCTGCCCATAGTTATCTCCCAGTTAATTCATATCAGTGTATTAATGCTGTGATTAGTTTAAGGCTCTCATATCCCAATCATCTCACCTCTGAGAATTCTTGCATTGTCTCACACATTAGGTTTTGGGGGACACCTCATATCTAAATTATAACATCCCACCCTGGCACCCAAAAGCTCAGCTCATGTCCATCTCACAATGCAAAATACATTTCTTCCATTTCCAAAAGCCCCCATAGTCTTAATCATTTGAGACTCAAGACAAACTCTTAGATTGCAAAGATCAAAAGATATGTGTGCGTGTGTGCGTGCGTGTGTGTGTATTTATATTTAATAGCACAAAGTAAACATTTCCATTCCACCAGGGAGAAATAGGGACATGGAAAGAAGAGATAGGACCAAAGTAGGATTAAAATCCAGGTGGGCAAACAAGTCCTACAGCTCCATGTCCAGCATCCAGGACACATGGAAACTTGATGTTCTCTCTGAAGGGCTTATGTAATTCTGCCCCTATGGCCTTGATGGTTGTAATCCATACAGTCTTTCTCTTGACTTGCCTCTTCCTAATTTCTACTTTCCTTGGCATGTTATTGGCATCTCTTAATCTTGCTGGTCCCCACTGCATCTTCTGTTTCCTTCTCACTTTTTCATGCATCACCCCCTCAGAGGCAGCCTTCAGGGACTCTGATCCTGCTATACTTTGCCTGTCTTTCCAAGCTTTCCTTTGAAATCTCTGTGAAGGGTCTCCATGACACCATAATTCCATCATCCTGCCTTCCTGCAGAATCAGCACCACATGGTTGATACTAATGTTTGCCACCATTGCAAGCAGTAGCTAGGCCTTTTGGTATCATGCCTGCAGAAATCTCCGAGTTCCTGGGAAACTGAGCATGGTGAAATCACTTCCTAAGCCCTTCTCTGTGCAAGCAGAGATCCCCCATGGTCTCTTTTCAAAAGAATTTTTACTTGAGCTTAAGATGGGTGTGGTTTTGCCAATTCCTGAGGTGCCTTCAAGTCATCTTTCCTATTGTCTCTTCGTAAAGTACTTAGCATTTCTTTAGTGACTATAATCTCTTTACAATCACAATTTCCTTAGCTCCAATTTTACTTGCACTTTTCTGGTCAGATTTCGAGTTTTTCAAATCTTTCTTCCATTCTTTCTGCTTCTGGTTGTCAGGAAAAATTTAGCTAAAAGGTGCAAGAAATATCTAAGCTACTGCTTGAATGCTATATTGCCTTGAAATTTCCTCCAGATTAATCAGTATATCAACTTTAAATTCAGACTCACAACAAGTCTCAGGACATAGGCCAAGAGTAGCCAAGCGCTTTGCCAGAACACAACAGGAACAACCTCTAGTCCAATTTCCAGTAAAGTCCTCCTCTGAAACCTCCTGAGCCCAATTCTTTACTAGTCACATTCCTATTGGCATTTCTGGTTTTCTGAGCACTCACGAGAATCACTCATTAAGCTCAGCCTACAACACTGTAAAGATTTTTCCAGCTTGAATCTAAAAACTTTTCAATATTCCTTCCCCTTGTCCCCAGTCCTACAAATGAACTCCAAAGAATTCTCAACTGCATGGTCAGGTTAGTAATAACAATGACCCCACTTCTCAATTTCTGTTTTAGTCAGCTTTTTTGCCACTGTGACCAAAAGATTTGAAAAGAACAACATAGAGGAGAAAAAAAATATTTTGGCTCATGATTTCAGAAGTTGAGTCCATGGTTGGTGGACTCTAATTCTGGGCCCAAGGTAAGGCAGAAGGGTGTGGTGTGGGGGAAAGCAGCTCAGGATGTGGCAACCAGGAAAACGGAGAGAGAGAGAGGGAGAGAGAGAGAGAGACCTTTGCTCACCAGGGACAAAACAAATCTCAAAGGTGTGCCTCTAATGACCTACTTCTTCCAGCTACACCTTACCTGCCTATAGTTCCTGCCCAGCTAATTCATATCAGTGGATTAATGTATTGATCAGGTTAAGGCTCTGATAACCCAATCATTTCACCTCTAAGAATTCTTTTTTTTTTCCTAAAAGAAAGAGGAGACAGTGAGAGAGAGAAAGAGAGAAGCAATCCTTATTTAGTTTTTCATGTGACTTTCATTCCTTGGACACTTTGTTGTGTACATTGTGCTGGGGTTTGAACTCACATACTTGCGCATGCCAGGCAAGCACCGTAACCCCTGAGCCTCCGCTCCAGGCCACCTCTAAGAATTTCATGCATGAGCTTTCAGAATTCACACATGAGCTTTTGGGGGTCTCCTCACATCTAAACCATAACAAAAAGTAATTAGATAGAAGCTCACCCAAGAGTCATAAAGGTACCAGATCTCAGAAAAACTGAACCCCAGAGGTAGCCAGGGAGCAAACAATTGATTGGGTGAATCCAATGAAACAAGAAGATACTTTGTGGATGCCTGTAGAGGCGCAGCGTAGGAAATGCCAATTTTAGGAAATGCCAATTTTAGGAAATGGTGAACATGGGGAACCATTTGTTTCTTACAAAAGAATCTATCTTTTGGAAAGGTAAAGAACTGAGCGATTAAAGGACAGGGTTTTATCAATAGAAAATCAAGATATTTTGCTGAAAGGTAATCAAAGTCATTATCAAGCATCACAAAAAAAATCTCAAATTAAACGGAATTGAATAGCATAGATATTTTGTTCTCTTATGGATCAATCTAATTCTGGCCTAATGGTAATGGAGCAAACAAGAACTCAGGGATGAAGGTAACTGTTCTTTGCTCCAATGGGAGCACTCTTATCAGCAAGGAGGGACTTGAGTTGCATACAGAACTAGAGGGACACATTTCTAGGATGCAACTAAAATACTAAAAAGAAAAGAAAAGACCAAATAGTTGCTTTCCTTAAGCAGTTCACTGTACAGTGTCTTATTTTTAAGCAGATTTTATAGAACAATCAAGTTATTGAATAATTGGCATCATGTTTTATTATTTTTGATTTCAGGTAGAATCACTAGTTGTAGGATATATACTATTTTTATTTTGATAGCTTCATGGAGTTGGTAGAAATTAAACTTTTTTGATATTATGCATGTATTAGATTTTTTAAATGTATTTATGCCTTTGCAATTCTGATGCAAAATATACTTAAAGTCTGTTTTTATAGATAAACATGACTTCTTTCAATGGTAATTAACCAATAATCAGTTGTTATCACATTTCTCCACATAATCTATGGAGATTTCATACCAATTTTTTGCAAGAAAGTGGGATGCAACCGTTATATACAATATATACAATAGGAATATTCGGCCAGTATTATTTTAGAATCATTTATTATTCAACTGCTTTTGGTGATTAGGATGCACAGAATGCTCGTGAACGTATATTATTGCATTGGCAATGATTATGTGGTAAAATATAGTATTTCCTAGAATTTTTATGGAAATTTTCTTAATAGCAATCAGAGCCTTGATGGTAAGGGGTATACCTACTTCACTTTTCTTCCCTAGAGCATTGTGTTTGCACATGGTAGGTTTCTTAGTTAAATGACTGATAATCAAAGATTTGATTATCAGTGAGGATCAAAAACATGCTCTCTGTTCCCAAGAACCTTATTAAGCTGTAAGTGTGGAGACAAAACCCCACCATGTAAGGACGTGCCCATGGACTAGTCACTGAGAGGTAGGAGGCACGGGTCAGTTCTAGAGAAGTAGCAGTGGACAGGCCACGTAGCCCTGGAGTCCAAGTTCCATAACTGGAGAAGGTGGATCATTTGAGGAAAAAAGACCCAGAAATGAAGATCTACATGTGTGTTCTCCAGATAGTGGAGATCGCTCTAACAGAGGGGAAAAAAAAAAAGAAGAACAGGCAGGGCTGGAAAGTAAGGGTGGAGACTGTAGTGACACAGGGAGGTCTAGAGTGCCCAAGACGGGGGTTTAGGCTTTGTCCTGTGGGCAATGCGAACTGTGCAGCTAAGAACTCATTCAGAGCCTTTCGGAATTCAGACAGGAAGCTAGAGACGCAAGTTAGGGAAGAATATGGGCACAAGTGCATGACATGGAAGTGATGGTGTCCCAGGTGTGAACGGGGGCATGGTGCTGATTCTGACTGTGTAGACTTGGCACCTAGAACTGCCTTCCAGCATCACCCACTCCACCCAGAGAAAGAAAGCCATGGCAGTGTGCAGAAGGGACCCAGGTGCTGAACTCTGGGGACCATCTTCCAATAATTCATCTCACTTCCAACTGTCCAGCTTTTTTTTTTTTAAAGAGAGAGAGAGGGAGAGAGAGATAGAGAGAGAGAGAAAATCAATTTTATTTAGTTTTTCATGTGGCTTTCATTGTTCTGACACTTCATTGTGTACATGGTGCTGGGATTTGAACCTGAGTCCTTGTGCATGCCAGACAAGTGCTGTAACTGCTGAGCCACTGATCACTAGAAAACTACAGTGATGCCAATTATTACTATTTCCCAAGGGTTCAACATGAGTCATATAGAACGTTTCTAAAATGTTTGCAAGTTCTTTAAAAATCATAGGAGGAAAGTCATCATACTCCATAATATGTAATACCTAGGATATCAGTATTGTCTTGCTTTCCAAGAAAACATACGGGAATTTAGTGACTGTTAAAATGAATGAAGGCCACTTGCAGAACTCTAATACATAAACTATTTATGCTATTTATTCTAATAAATAATCCATTGAATTTTGGGCAAGGTAGAGAAATATCACAGTGTTTTAAATGCAGATTAGAAGGATGTGTGCTCTTCCGTAATTGTAAAAGCACAGTCTCTCAACTTGGAGTAAGAAGGAAACTGTTCAAATTCTACAGTGTTTGCAAAGGAGGCACATTAGCCCTCGCTGGAAATTTAACTTCAAGAAGATGAATCTGTTCAGGGCTTAATGTGAGGGTTGGGGCGGGGGAGCTTTGCTTCTGCTAAGGGAGGTTGAGAGGCTTTCCTTGCTGAGCCCCTGAGCCTCACAGGCTCAGTGGAGGCGAGGGTCATGTACTTGGACTGACCTCATGCTAGAACACTCTCAGCTCAGCATGACTTGCTGGTCAGGGCCTCGTAGCTGCGAGGAATGGAAATGCAGGAGCAGGTCCTTGTGTGAGGGCTGAGGAAGGGAAGTGCCTTCCCCAGGTCCAGTGAGGTCCCGTGTTTGTGAGTGCATTTACAGTCAGGTTCTCTGTCCTGCTTCTGCAGGTCCAGTGGGACCCTTCTGAATTGCCCCAGCTTCCTATCCTCACCCCAGACCTTCATCAGGGACATAAAAGCAGCCTCCATTGGTGATGGACTCTCATCTAAGAATCAGGTTTACGCCATCGCTGTCCACCTGTAGATAGCTCTACTGGACTCTGTCCTTAACTCTCTAGCATTTGCTCTGCCCAGACCTCTGATTCCACGAGTGACCTCCTTGGACCCCTGTTTCTTCCTTGCTCTGACCTCTAGTGAACTCGATCTTGGGGTCTCTCGCCTTGACTACCTGGGCTCCTGACAGCTGGCTCCCGGTGGCCTCAGGCCACCAGCGCTCTCCTACACAGCATCGGCTTTGTTAGTCTTGACCCAGACTTTGACTTCCTTGCTGAGCTGCTGTCCTCAGACGCCACACAGCTGAGCAACCTAGTTAAGGAGCATTGTGAAGTCACTTCCTTGGGAAGTTTTCATAAGAGAGGCTGAACGAACTTGCTGAGATAGTACGAGTCCAGGAACAGACTCAGAGATTGCCTTAGAGTTTTAAGATCCTGAACAACACTGTCGCTACAAAGCCCCCTCTGCCACCCTGGAAGCAAAGAATTTCTGTGGATGACAAGAAATTTCCAACAACTCCATCTCAGGTTCAATTTCAGGCTTCCCCTCACACCAGATATTTTGGGTCTGTGTAGATATAGGTCTTACAAATGCTGAAAGAACCTTGGAATTTCGATGATATAATGCAAAGCAAAACCTACAAAAAATGACTTTTCTTTCTCCCCTCACCATTAAATCTGTCTCGTAAGTAATCCCAGTTGGCATCCCTTATCACTTCTTTCGCCATTAGAGGGATTTCTGAACACTTAGCAGCATCTTCCTTTAAGTTGTTTTGGCTTCAAGGGATGGGAAAATAAACGCTCTGAATTAAGCCTTCACACACATCCGCGCAAAGGAGGTCGGTGTCAAGCCTTCCATAGATCAGCTCAGTGGGCTGCAAGGTGCACAATGAGAACTTGTCTGGAAAGCACAGAGCAAAATGAATCAACGTCAGACATCAAAGAGGCTGGGAAGAAGAGACCCCTGCCAGGCTGTCCTACAGCAGCCCGCTGCAGGGGGCACGAAGGCCTCCCAGGTGAGCAGAGTCGGGTAATGGCATCAGCTGCAGGAGGTCCTTTTCTGTCTCTTGTGTGCTGGCTTGGCCCGCAGGGTGCTGAGTCCGAGCCCTGCCTTGCTCAGACCTCTTCCATTGTGCCAGGATGGAGAAGGGAGACCAGGGCACTCACCTGTGGAGCCATCTCCAGGCAATCCATCTCACTTCCACCTGTCCAGTGCTCTCCTGTTGGAGCTGAAATCCTACCCTGCAGCCAGCAGACGGCCTGAACTGGGCATTTCCTCCAACAGTCCATTCCCGGGGTCTTTACAGGGATCCTGACCCAGAAAGCCACCTCAATAGGTAAGAGGTTAAAACAACACAAACAAACAGGGGAAACAAACTGGGAGATAAAACATTCTTGTGCCCTGGGGAACTCAGAAAGGGTGTTTGGAGCACAATTCACACTTGGGCCAGCCAGCTCTGTTCATGCTGATAAGTGGTTTTCAGAAAAACAAATGAATTCATATCTGATAAACTGGCACATTGATAGTACCAAATTCCTTTTGCCTTTCTAAAGCTCTATCAGGGAGGAGGGACAGATTAGTTCTCCCTGAGCAAAGGCCATGCGAGGCAATATCTACTGTAGACGTGATGCAGTGGAACGCTGTTTTGTTTAATCAGCTTCCCAGGAATTGTACCTAATGTCCCTTCCCAGAAATAATTAAGAGATTCCTTCATGTCCCCATACCTGCTGTTACAATGGCAGTGGATTAAAAACTGTTTCAAGGGGCTGGAGCAGTGGCTCAGTAGTTACGGTGCCTCCCTGGCATGTGTGAGGATGCAAGTTCCAATCCCAGCACCATGTACACAACAAAGTGTCAGAGCAATGAAAGCCACGTGAAAAATTAAATAAAACTGATTCTCTCTCTCTCTCTCACTCTCCCTCGCTCTTAAAAAAATAAGCATCCATGGTTCCAATCATGAATAAGAACAGCTTGGTCGATCCCAGAACTTTTATAACTTTTTAAAGTTTTTAAGTGGATGTCCCTCCTATTACATCCTCACACATATATACACACAAGCATAAAAGATATTCTCATGATCATCCTTAGGTACCTAGCAACTCAGTGACCCTAACAAAAACAAAAACAAAAAAACAGGGTAAATGAGAGCCTGGGATTCTGAATGGTAGCTCGAGGTCAGGGACCAAACCCTCCTGAACTCTGCATCTAGACTTAGAACTCACCTTTTCTGTCATTCTTTGCTACATTAAAAGAGCATATCCGAATAACCTAGTGCCTATTAAAAAAAAGGCTTATATAAAGTAGAAAGACAGCTCAGCTGAATAATTTTGAATTCCTTCAGAACAATTTGAGGATTCATTTTTGCCAAAGATGATGTTTAAGTTGGATCTTAAAAGGTGGGTAGGAGGGGCTGGGGTGGTGGCTCAGCAATTTGGTGCTTGTCTGGCATGTGCAAGGACATGGGTTCGAACCCTAGCACCACATACACAATGAAGTGTGAAGTGTAGGAGCAATGAAAGCCACACCAAAAACTAAATTAAATTGACTCTCTCTCTCTCTCTCTCTCTCTCTCTCTCCCCTCTCTTTCTCTGACTCTTTCTCTTAAAAAAAAAGGGGGGTAGGATATAGGCAAGGCAAGTTTTTTTGTTCAAATATACCTAGCACAATAGAGGCAAGCTTATGTATTTATTTATTTTCCTTTCCTTCATTCATATACCAGAAACATCTACAAAGGCACAGGGTCATACTGATGGTTAACAAGATGGACTTAGTTGCATGATAGAATAGGATGTAGTTATTTGAAGCCTACCAGGTATGAACTGATATCATGGCACAGTTTGATGAGTACTGGAGAGAGCCAGGCAAGAGGACAAGGGATCTTAGCAGTAGATACAGGTAGACATGGAAAATTAGGCTCTTACCCTCTACCCCTCGATCAGCCCTTCCTAATTGAAGTGTATAGGAGTAAATGTTCTGTTATGGTTTTCACAATAAACTATCACCTTACTTCTTAGAGTTCTTTAGGAGAGTCTTTTGAATAAAGGTTGTATTCACTCTCCTGCTCTGTCTCCGGAGTCCAAATTAAGGGGTCTTTCTAAAAACATGGATTCAGTGTCGATTTCCATCCTCCCGGATGAGCCTAGGCACACAGCTCACTCTCTTCTCATTGCTCCCAGACCCTGGTTCAGGACAGTTCTCAAGAGTCCTGCACTACATCCTGGGTCCACATGGGGAAGCAGGTATCGCTCCTTCTGGCCGCAGCTGCTGCACTCAGCACTGTGGTGACAGATGCCTCTCTGAATCTTAGTGAACCCTGAGGTCTTGCTCAACCCTTTTACATTTGTAATTTCCGTTTTCATTCATTTTCAAGAGTTAAGTCTTTGGAATCAATGGTGCTTTTGCGGCATTAGAGGGCAGACTTACCTTGGAATGAGAAAGGAAGGAGGGTTTTGAGAAATTAAAACATTTGATCTGAAGCACTGGGTTCCGCTCTTGGTGGGTAAGCGTCTTAGTGGGGGTGGTGAAGAGGGGAAGGGAAGGTGACACGAGGTCGTCACTCACTGACCCCAGAGCAAGAGTCCTCTAGTCACCAAATGGCTTGTCACTAGAAGAGTGTGTTGAACTATGGGTCACATTGATAGGGTGTGAAATCATCTTATTGAATCGTAAATGGCATTTTAAAACAAAATAAAATAGGGGTGGAGCCGTGGCTCTGCTATTACGGTGCTTGCCTGGCATGTGTAAGTACACACTTTCGAACCCCAGCACCATGTACACAACAAAGTATTAGAGCAATGAAAGTCACGTGAAAAACTAAATAAAAATCGCTTCTTTCTCTCTATCTCTCTCACAGTCCCTCTTTCTTTAAAAAAAATGAAATAAAATAGAACAGAACAGAAAGTAACGTGCATTCTGAATAGTAAGTGGAAGCAGGGCTTGGTGAGAATTTTTTTTCATGTATATATTAGTGGGTACGCACTCTGGATCACAATATAAAATTTATTTCTGATAGTCTGCAGAGTCAACATTTGGAGAAATAGTAGGCCAAAGGACCAGATGTTACTTTTAGGGTTAAACATTTAAACTATTTTTAT
This sequence comes from Aplodontia rufa, assembly GCA_004027875.1. Lineage (NCBI taxonomy): Eukaryota > Metazoa > Chordata > Mammalia > Rodentia > Aplodontiidae > Aplodontia > Aplodontia rufa. The sequence continues at coordinate 33,881 of PVKS010015590.1, read as the reverse complement.
ACAATATGGAAATGGGAGTCTAAGATCTGATTGAAGCAGTGTAAGACTTCCACACAGATAAATCTGAGGAATAAGTATTGAAAACCTCTTAATCCTGAGGAAATGGAAAGCATTCAGTTTCATCCCAGAAACCAACATCTTCCGCCTGGGGACTGCTGGTAAAAAATCCTGTTGTCCTGAATATTACCTTTACTATCCTGCAGACTTACATTCGTACCCCAATTCGACCATTCTCTAGTTGTTTGGCTTTGGGGAAATGGCTTAGCATCTTTCTGTTCAGTTGCCTCATCTTTAAAATTAGGATAATCAAACCTTAAACAGTGGTATTTTAATGACTAAGTTGGCCAATATTTGTTTGGCCTGCTGTCTGTCATATAGTAAGCTCTCAGTAAAATGATGATTCTCATGATGGAAAGCAGTTCAAACCATTTTCTTCTCCTTCTGAACTAAAAAGCCCAAGGGCAGAACAAACCTTGTAAGAGCTGGTAAAGACTTCTGAGAAAACTTCTGAGTAAGATACAACTTTATCGGGGGCTGGAGTGGTGGCTCGGCAGTTACGGCGCTTGCCCGGCATCCGCAAGAACACAGGTTCAAACCCCAGCACCCATGTACACAACTAAGTGTCAGAGCAACGAAAGCCATGTGAAAAACTCAATAAAAAAATTGATCCTGTCTCACTCGATCTCTCTTTCTCTCTCTCTCTCACTGTCTTTCTCTCCTAAAAAAAAAAAAAAAAAGATACAACTTTATCCTCACCCTCCACCAAGGAGAAACTTTTAGTAGGTGAGAATAATAAATTGGCACAGATGATTTCAGCTCATATGCGCTTCATCAAGCTGCCTCTTCAATTGGGCGAAAGGGGCTGTATTATTTCTGGGCTGTTTTCCAGTTGCAAAGCTAAGGAACACGATGTCTCTGTTTGGGGTGAGTAAGTAAACAGCTGACGTGGAAGCAGTCACTGTCCTGACTGGGGTTCTGCTTCTCACCTTGTTTGAGGTCACAATACTGAAGGTTTGCGTGAAATGTCATATTTGCATGCAGTAACCTCCAGAGTCCCCATGTGTCTAAGAAGCACCAAATAGGCTATTCAGTGATTTTTAAGATGCACATTCAAAAGTCTTTGACTATTGGTAAAAATTGCCAAGGCAGGTGATGAGATTCGTGCGGCTTTTGTGAAATATGGAACAACCCTTTTCTTGAATGTTGTCTTGAGCCTTTTTCTTGTGGTCAAGAAATGTGAGAGAACCTAGATTTGGAATTTTGCAGAGACTGAGCCCATGGTCTGCAAATGGGTATCTGCTGGTGGATTGATGAATGGATTGTGTAAATCACACCACAGAGCATGGAATTCTTGAGTTGAAAGACAGAAAGACCAGCTGGAATGAATCTTTCATGTTTTACATGAGAAAACAAAGCCTATAGACATTGGATTATCTACCCAGTTTTATCACAGGGTTACTGTGTGGCCTAGGACTTAAACTCACACATCCTGTCTCCAAGCCCTGCACTCTTTCACGGTATTCTAGATTTCCAACAATGCTATAAAGTGGAGGCAGTCTTTATAGTTCAAGGTCATGGCGGGACTATTTGGAATTGCCTTCACAAAGCAGGCTGCCAATTCTCACTCTGACCACGGGGCAGACTTTCCAGCAGAGGCAGGAAACTGGGCTTTCTGCCACTCAACATCCTATATTTCCCTTTAAAGCACAAAAAAGGTCAGATTCCCTTTCTGAAGGACATTTGACTATATGTCTCAAAAGCTCAGTAAATGCCTGTGACCTTTAATTCAATGACTCCACTCCTAGATTTAACCATAAAAAAAAATAATCTGGAAGAAGGGAAAGATCTAGCTACCAGGGTGACATGACATTGTTCTTATAACAAGATCCTGTACCCAAGAGCGTTGTTTAAATGAGTTCTGATATATTTATATCGTAGTTTATTTTACTTTGCAGCCATAAAAATGATGTTGTACAAAAATAACATCTAATAACCTGGGGAAATGTTCTTGATATATTACTCAGGAAAAGCACCTTACAAAACAACATGTACAAAATGAATCTTATTTTGTAATAAAAATCTATAATTATACCTATATTTGTTTAAATTAAAGACGAAGACAAACTATTCCTCTTGTATCAGGGGTAAGTGGTAAAATGACTGGCCATTAATATTTTTGCCTTTGAGTTTTGCTATATTTTCCAAGATTTTGAACATGGACAGACATTATTTTTATAATGAGACTAAAAATATTATTTAAAGTCTGATTTTCCCCCCTTCCATGTGCCTCTGAAATAGGGCCCTAAAGATGAGGATGCGGAGTAGCATGTTAGGCCTTTGGTGCTGATGACAGTGGTGGGGACATGGGAGGGACATAGTTTGAAGTTTTATCCTTCGTGGCATTCAATCCTTTGGGCCCATTATAAGCATCATCAAGTGTGAGATTTTTTTTTTCTTTTTTGGTACTGATGATTGAACCCAGGGGCACTCAATCTCTGAGCCATACCTCCAGTCCTTTTTATCTTTTATTTTGAGAACAGATCTTGCTAAGTTGCTTACAGCCTAATTGCTGGGGCTGGCTTTGAACTTGCAATTCTATTGATTTGGCCTTCCAAGTTGCTGAGATTATAGATGTGCATCACCGTGACTGGTAGGCATGAGATTTTTAAAGAACTGATTTCTTCTACACTATTTTAAGATTATAGGTCTCATTTTTTTTTTTAAAGAACAAGTCCCAGTTTGACACCCAAGACCCACCTATCCACTCCTACTTTCCACTGGGAAAACAAGCACCTTGGTCATATCAAATTGGAAAGAAACAAAGTTAAATATGTCATAGCGTTTTGGCAATATGTAAGAATCCTTTATTCACTTAATCTGAGCCTAAACGTGTAATTTCAAGTAATGGCAGTCATGCAAACCTAAAGCTAACCCAGGAATGTCTTTATATTTATCTTGCTGGTATGCTGCCAATTATTAAATATTTAAAATTAACAGATGGCACATGTCAGCTAGAGGAGCTACCATCCAAGGACATGTTGAAGTATATCTGCTCTAGCACTGTAGTGGGGAACACAGTTGGTGATGGGACATCAGAGGTCAAAACTAAATGTTACATAAAAATACATTACTGTATATTCTGGGGCCAATCCCATAACTACATAAAACTAAATTAGTACTAATGAAGCTATAGAGAAGAGTAATTTATTTTTAAAAGATAAGCATGACAACCATCAAAACTGTCAAACCAAGACAGCATTGATGAAGTACTGATTTGAAAATCACTTATTCAGACATGATAAGATTTCAAATGGCTATACGCTTGCTCATGCCGTTGGGCTTAGGCACTTTTGCTGAGAATCTGTTCTTTCTGTTTGTTTGTTTTGTTGTTGTTGTTAAATATGGTAATGGCATTACAGTAAAACCCAATGCAATTCTATTCTTTCTTTTTTTTTTCCCCGTGCCAGGGATTGAACCAAGGGGTGCTTAACCACTGAGCCACATCCCCAGTCCTTTTTATTTTATTTTATTTTTTTTGAGACAGGGTCTTTCTAGGTTGCTGAGGCTGACTTTAAACTTGAAATCCTCCTGCTTCAGCCTCCCGAGCCACTGGCCTTATATAGATGTGTGCAGCTGTGTCTGGCAACATCTATTTTTGATTTATGAATAGGAAGTTTGCATTTTTGTGATATTTTACTTAGTAGATTAGTACTCAGTGGCTTGGTGTAAAATCTATTGACTTACATTGTCACCTGCTTCTAAGGATTTAGGCAGTCTCTCTTTAGTATCAACATTGTTTGTTTGAGGGTCCCCACTGTCCCAGGTTAGCCTTCAGTCATAGTGAGCTCAGGGGATTCTAACTTGAGCGAGGAAATGAGCAGGAGCCTAATTCGTTCGTTCACCCAGGGTCCTGAGCACCAAAGAGGCCAGATGGCAGACGTCTTAGGCTGCATCCTAAGAAGGTTGTAAGACTACAAAGCTTTCTTCTGTTTCTCTTTGCTCTTTCCTGCTTTCCCACCTCTCTCCTGCTCAAGTCTAAGCAGGGATGGAAATAGAAGACTTCCATGAGTGGGCTTGGGGAGGCCCACCCATTGCGGCTCTCTTGTTTCTATGCTGCTGATATTTTTTATTTTCTTGATTCTTTTACAACCCGACCCTCTTCTCTGAGGAGTAGCTTGCCTTTCCAATCCCTACATATCCGTACTCCAAAGAAATAAAGGGGGAGCTTTAGGTCTTTAAAAACAGAAGTGATTGGAACCTCTTTAACAATCTTCATCTTCAGGGAATTGATGATTGTGAGAAAATTCCTAACTAGCCTCAAGGTAAAACCTAGGAATCCTAACCACCAGACAGTCCGGTGATGTCCGAGTTTTAGGAGACTTTAATTAGCTGGGATTTATGTAGTGGGATGGGGGATGTGAATTTCAGCATCTTTGAAAGGGCTTTGCGTAGTCCTCTGCTTTGAACAGTGGCTTGGCAGGTGTCATCTGACCCTGATGATTTGCACGTCTCCTTCTAAAGCTGAGGCTGATGGCAACAGGGGCAGTGACCTGGAGGCCTCATGATTTTCTGGGCAACAAGGGGACAGTGGGCAGAGACACTGGCCGCACAGATTCATGGCCAGCCTCTGTGGCTAATTAGGGCTAACAGACTTGAGGGTGCCCCAGTCACTCCTGCACTCTGCAGGGGTCTCACGATTGTCCGGGGCTGCCCAGTTAGAATGAGTCAGGCCTGGCACCCTTGGATGTCAGAGAGGTTTATCTACTGGCCCTCTCCCTGTACCTGTCCTCCCTGCCCATGTGACCCTTAGAGTTTCTCCAGGTTTCTCACCTCTCTTCCTACCTGAGCTTGCTCTCAGGAAAGGTATTAATCTTCACCTGACATCTGAGTATGGACCTGGGCTGACCACTCCTTTTCCAAATGGAGTTATCATTCTCCTATGTACCCCAAGGGGCACAGAGAAGGTCACAGTTCCTGGCGAAGTCAGAGTGAATACTTTTGGGGAGCAAGAGAATTTCTAAATTCCCTGAATTCACAAGATTGCGGCTTTCTTGAATAAGATCATCTCTAGGGGGATGGTTGAAGGTTGGAATTTAAACTAGAAACCATCGCTGGCTGCCCTCAACTGTTGAAAACTTCCAACAAAGATCTCTAGTTTTCATTTTTCTGGGGAAGAAGCAGGATCAATGCAGAGATGCTTCTGCCATGCATTTACTTAACACTGTCCTGGCTAAAGGGATGCACATACCTCGGCAAGTTGCCCAAATTAGCTGTTCCTTAGTTTTCCTCATCTATAAAATGGGCATAATACTAATAACACCATCATGTGTTACACAATGAGGTTTCAATCAACAAAGGATCTGAGAGTGAGAGAGAGGGACCTGTACAATTACAGTGGAGCTCAAAACTTCTTGCTGGTCAGTGACGATGTCATCACACAGTCATTAAGATGTCTTATGCTGTGCATGGTCACGTTTGTGTTGATGCTGGTGCCTACCACATGAAGTTACAGCATTTGAATCATGGTACAGAATACCTGACAACGGTAAGAAATGACCAACTGGCTTATAGGTTTATTGTAGTACACTTTCATGGTTCTTCTAGAATGTACTTCTTCCACTTCTAAGAATAAATTTACTGCTAAACAAAATGTATATGTCATCGGCTGCCTCACTTCTCAAGCTGACCGCATCTCCTGCCTGCATCAAGAAGCCACATCAGTGATTGACCCAGGACGTCGAGGTTTGTGCAGGAGCATTCTAGAATGTTCCCACATTGACAAAGTCACCTAACGTTGCATCTCTACCGCAGTGACAGCTCGCCGGAGATTCAGTGTGATGCTGTGCGTGAGGAGGGTTAGCCCGCAGCCTGACAACAGAAATCACCCTGGAGCCTAGTTACGGCTCAGTTCTAAGGCTTGAGGTGTAAGGAATTAGGAGCTCAGCTTGGGTTTTTCCTTTGTTTTCAACAATGGATAACAATTAAGTAGCAGGGACCCCAGGACAGGTCACGCTTCAATATGCAACTGTGTTTTCGTGAGTCTGTCTATGCTGCTAGATTCAGCTTTCCTGGAGTCTCTAGTTTCCTCTTTCATCCCCAGAATCCAGTGCAGGGGGGTTAACAGGTATTTGTCAGCCTCTTAGCCTTACTTTCTTCACCTTCGATTACAGAGAAGGGTCAGGAGGAGCAGAGGTGAGCATTTGTTCCAGGGTTATACATGAGGAGTGATGGGGCCACCATCGGGGGCCCAGGACAGCAGTGACACCAGCTTGCACGCATCCTTGCTCTGATCATTGCTCCAGTGTCTTTTTAAACATCAACTTCCAATGCTACCGATACCTTTCCACACCCTCTCCTTTGCTTCCTCTGACCCAGCAGGATGTGGATGGCTTGTGACGTGGTCTATTCCACCCCACGCGGTCAGCCGCAGCACTCTCTCAGATGCTTCCGGTGGCTAACACGGATGAGAACAAGCCAACAGCAGCATTCACTGGTGGGATCCCAATGGGAGCTTTTCCAACTTGACTGCACCGTGGGATTAAACATCAGGAGAGTCAGAATATGGAGCATGGTTAAAATAGAAATGCTCAGTCCTGAAACAAACCATCAACAGATATGGCCACTTCTGGAACATGGAAGATCATATCTCAAAGGAGCAAATATTTCCAATTCTGTAGCTCTGACTCACTCCACCTATGGTTACAGCCATCTCTTTAATGTCCAATAAAACTCTAAGCAACAGCAAACTATCACAAGTGAGAAAAGGACAAAGTTATGTATTGTGAGGAGGGGAAATTCCCTGCAGCGCTGATCAGAGCTGGTCTGAGTCACCAGGATGGAACACTATTTTTATTATTTTACTTCATTTAGTGGAAGCCTGTTATCATGGCACATGCCACACTAAAGTTAGCACCTTCTCATGGAAACACATCATCTACCCAAGTATGGGACCCCCTTATGCATCTTCAACCCTTCAGATCCCAGTCCCTGGTATGTTGAAGAAATATTGTTCAAAAGAGGCTTTAAAATTTCATCTTGTAAAGCACAGTAAAGAAAACAATTTTGTTATCTCTCTGATTGATGAAGAATCATCATACTGGAATCTTGGGCAATTTTCTTTCTAATCTTGTGACCATTTAGTGTGTCAGTCCTTAATATAGATGAAACAGAAAGGTTGAAGTTCATGCCAATACCTGTAGTGACTGCTATAGTTTGGGTCTTGAATGTCCCCTCAAGGCTCAAACATTAAAGTTTTTAATGGCTTGTAGTATTTGGCTGTGGGGGGGGGACTATTAAGATGTGGGGCTTACTTGGAGGAAGTTAGATCATTGGGACTTTCTTTCTTCCTTTTAAGCTGATCGTCTCAGGCATTTTGTCACAGTAGCACAAAGCTACTAACACAGGGGCTCAGCGTGTTTCTCCCTTCATAGCCTCAGGTTTGAAGTTGGTGCACAAGTCTATACTTCCTGAAAACACCCAGGAAGCTGCACTGGGCATAGAGAGCTCTGGTTACAAATGAGCTTCGAGGGAACCCAATCCTTAATATCAGAGCAAAATGGGAAAAGGCATCTACTGGTGCTTTAGTAACACAGAGGACTCAAAACCAAAATGTACCCAGGTTCCATTCTTTTTCAATCAGCTTTCCTGACCCGCTGTCATAAGGTAGACGTGGTCCAAATGAGGACTCCTGTCAGCTACTTGGTGGCCCTAACAATAACAGCAGCAGCAAACCTCTCGGAGCGGGTCATTCTCCTTAATGCTACCCATCAGAACAGCTCTTGTTTCAAATGAATGGAGGACACAGGCTGGCACGGAGAGATCACATCTTCTTCACGCTGTCCTGTTCCCTCCGGACCCCAGCACCTCTGATCATCTTCCAGCTGGGTGACCGCCCACTGGTCACTCCTGAGTCCTTTTGACTGATGTTTGGGCGCCTCTGTTCTGCTGAGAATGGCATGTGAAAATGACTGCTGGTGGGACCGCTGTCCATTGTTAAGGAGACAATAAAAGGATGTCTGATAAGCATCTCATGGCAGATTTTTCTCCAGCCGAAGCACATTGGCGGCATGATTTTCCAAATTTGCATTCTACCTGTGGCTCCACGGAGCTAACCAAGATCCCTTGCCAAGAGAGGACATTGTTCCTTCGCTTGAAGGGGCCACAGGCACTTACAGGATTGCTTTCGGTATTGCCAATTCTCACACTCCCAACGGCAACTAAATCTGAATTTCTGGTCATGCAGAGGACTTTTGAACGTTCTCAATGTTTCGGGAAAACCCATTGGATTGAGAAGAACGTGGACAGGTATACAACCCAGGCCATGTTCCAGAAAGGGAAAGACTTAAACAAATGTGCAAAGAATCCAGGTTCTTCTTTAAAAGGTAGACTGGAAATGGTGCTTTATTTTATGGGAAAGTCACAAAAAGGAATTTTGCAGGCTTTGATGTTGGGTATTTTGGGGTATTCTTTTGTTGGGCATTTTCAAAAGAGGCTTGATACCCATTTTCAAGAACATGCTAGAAGGTTGTGTTCATGTGGGTTGGAAAATACAGTAGATGGCCAACTTAGCATCCAATGTTCCTTTGACTCCTTTAAATTAGAGCATCCACATATATTTAACAGATCTGTAAATATGTTGACTTAAACAGCTCTCATTACAGCATCCAATCAACTCTATTTATTATTCATATGTAGTTTATAAGTCTCTAAGCATTTTCATCAAGAGGTTAAAGAGAAGTTGTGTCTGAAACAGCTCTTGAAAAATCATAGGTGGGTAGACAATGAATTTTTAAATATCAAATATCCACAGGTGATATGGAAGTTCAGATCAAAGAGAACATCCTAGATGGTCAGACTAGAGAGATTTCATTAAAGAAGTGAGATGGAAACGATCCTCTCTGGAAAAGATTTTTTTTTTTTTATCCACATAAGCCTACTGCTTCAAATATCATATATTTCAGGATGATCAGAAATCAGCCCAGGATAACAGCTCTGTTTGCAGCTGCTGACGTTTCTCAAAGAGTCACAAAGGTGAGCAGAAACAAGGAGGAGGACCTGGAAGCTGGTGTGCAGGACAGCTGGAATCTTGGCAGGTGGGGAGAGATGGTCGTGTGGCAATCACGTCTTTAAGAGTCTTGATCATCATTGAGCGTCTCGATTTCATTCATTCCATTTAAGTATTTTCAACCTAATAGTTACCAAAATAAGAAGAAACAGCAGGAGTCAAATTAATTCTTCAGAAATTCTAGATCAGAAGCATCAAAGAGACAATGATGGCAGCATTTGGCAATCGTTGTGGGTCCTTCTAATACAATGCAAGTAATAAAGAAGAATCTTGGGGCTTGGTCTGCATTTCTGCCTTTTGTAACATTTGGTGAACATTTTCTGTCACCATATGTCCCAAATTTTCTATTAGCATAAAATTCCAGTGACCCTTAAATAATCCAGATTCAGTGACATGCACGATTCTGCTGAAATTGAACAGATGAATACAATTCCATTTAGTCCCTTACTCTGAATGGAAAACAGCTTCTCTAGGCTGCTCAGATGTGTTTTAGGTAGAAGATTCCTTTTTCTTTAAAATGTTTTTACTAGGATAGACTTTTGTTTAGAAACCAAGTATTTGTTATATTGGATTTATTTACTTTTGGTATGCGGGATTGAACCCAAAGGTACTTAACCACTGAGCCCTTTTTATCTTTTATTTTGAGACAAGTTCTCACTAAGTTGCTTAGGGCCTCACTAGGTTGCTGAGGTTGTCTTTGAACTTCCAATCCTCCTGCTTCAATCTCTGGAACACTGGGATTACAGGCATGTGCCACTGAACCCAGCTCATAAATTGATTTTAAAATAAAATATGGTTTTCACTTGACCTACTAATTATTTTAAGCATTTTATTGGAATTGGAAAGACATGCTTCCAGTTTTCTTTATTTGTTCCGTAAGTGATTGGGTTTCTATGGCGTTTTCATCCTGACTTTTTTAGTAAGACTAAGGAAGCAAAGTCTGCATATAATCAGTACACAGCTTCTTTGATTTAGGGAAAATTAAGAATTTGCAATTATCTGAAGTGCATGTACTCAACCTGATGCTAATAGCTCTTTTGCATATAAAGAAATAAGGCTTGGTACACACCCTCAAAATACTTCCTGTTTGCTAGGAAAAAAACGCTTCCACAAGTAACCCAATGAACCAAGAGTATCTACCTTATCAGTCTGAGCCTAATATTTAGGGTAAGAGAGACATAATTGGGACTCTGAGCCACATGGAAAGTGCTCAGGAGAAAGTAGGGACTGCTTTGATTTTTTTTTTTTAAGAGAGAAGGATAGAGAGAGAGAGAGAGAATCAATTTTATTTAGTTTTTCATGCGGCCCTCGTTGCTCCGACACTTTGCTGTGTACGTGGTGCTGGGATTTGAACCTGGATCCTCACGCGTGCCAGGCAAGCGACAACCTCCAAGCCACTGCTCCAGCCCCAACTGCTTTGATCTTTGAGATGAATTTCATTCTGGGCAAGAACCAGGCCAGCAAACATTGGAAAAAGACCACTCCATTCAGGGGCCAGTTAAAAACAAAACAAAACAAACAAACAAGAAAAAAAATCAGTTGCTTGATCAAACCAAGAAAGGCCCTTCCTGACTGGGACAGAGGAACTCTCACGGAACAGCGGGCATTGCTATCTGTGGCCAGCTGAGTGAAGGCTCTGAGTTGTAGGCAGAGCCCTGCACTTGAAGTGGTGGCCCCTGAACTCCCGTGCAGTCCCGGGCAAGCCCAGAGAAGCCCAGAGAAGACCAGGCTGCACAAGACCCTACGCTTCCCGTGTAAAACAATGTGTTTGCTTTCTCGATTATAATATAGAAGTAAGATAGGAGACAAAATCATCTCACTTTAAGTGTTGTTGCTGTTGTTTTTAACCCATAAATTTTCTTGGGCTATTTTTGGTGGCTGTTTCTGGGTTTTCTTCTAGCTTATTTCTAAAAGACATTTAGAGTGAAGGAGCCAATCAGGCATTTGAAATTTGACAGCTTGGGTTTGTTTATGTTTATGTTTTTTTTTTTTTTGCTTTGATTTTGAAACAGGCTTATGCTTGGAGCTCTAATTTTCCACTACATATCCCATGTATTTATTTATCAGCTAGATGTGGCACCTGTTTGGGGTAATCCCTAAGAATAGAGTCAGACTGAGTTGAAGTCCAGCCCTACTTGCTTACCATGTATTGCCCAGAAGAATTTATTTTATTTACCTATTTCCCAGTTTCCTCATATACAAAATGAGGATGATGAAGATAGCAATACCTGCCCTATGGGACAAAATGTGTACACGTATGATATGTCTATCTTTGCATGTGTATCTACATATATAGCTGGCATAGTTTGAATCTGGGATGTCCCCTCACTGCCCTCTTGTTCAGAGTGTGGCTAGTGGGACGTTGTGGAGGCTGCAGGAGGCTTAGGTCATTGAAGGAGGACCCGTAAAGGAGCTTTGGGACCCAGTGCCCTGCTGTTTCTCGTTCTTCACTCCTGGCAATGAGGTGAGTGGTTCGGACCCACCCTGGGCTGCTGCCATGACATGCTGCCTCACCACTGGCCCGAAGAAATGGGAACAACATCATGGACCAAAGCCTCCCAAACGGCGATCCAGTGCAATCCTTTTCACTTTGTAAGTTAGTTGCTTAAGATATTTGTAACAGTAACTGAAAGCTGACTCAATGTAGTAGTTTTTAGAATGTTTAGCACAGAAGAATCGGTCAATAGCTTCTAACTAGGACATTTATAGTATCAAAAGGGTACCTAAATTTATGCCACAACTAAGTGTTGGATATTTTATTGTATATACAAAGAACACTAAAAATTCTAGGTCTTAGATTAGGGAACAAAAAAAAGGTTTGAGCCAAGTGCCATGGAATATGCCTGTAATCCCAGCAGTTCGGAAGGTTGAGGCAGGAGGATTTTGAGTTCAAAGCCATTCTCAGCAACTTAGCAAGAACCTAGGTCACTTAGATCCTTCTCAAAATTAAAAACAAATAAAATTAAAAGGGCTGAGGATGCAGTTCAGTGGTTAAGCACTGCTGTGTTCAATTCCTGGTGCCAATAAAAAAAAAATAGTTTGAGAAGCATTAATCCAAAATCAGGAAGCAATTGTAATTTTGTTCAAAAAGTGATGTGGGAAATATGATTTATTTTAAAGAGAGGGACAGTGAGAGAGAGAGAGAGAGAGAGTCAATTGTATTTAATTTTTTACATGGCTTTGGTTGCTCCAAGACTTCATTGTGTATGTGGTGCTGGGGTTCGAATTCACGTACTTGTGCATTCCAGACAAGCACCATAATCGCCTAGTCACCGCTCCAGCCCAAGGGAAAAATGATTTATCAGGAAAAATAATGTGCTTTTTTTTTCTCTTTTCCTCTTCTTCTCATTGTATACAGTTTACCTAAACAATCTTATCCAATTCCATGGCTTCATTTATGTATAAACATTTCTTTATCTGCTGACATTCCAGTTCTAATATAGATCTGATCATTTTCTCTAGCTCCTAGCCCATGTATCCGGTGGCCTACAATAAATTTGCTACTTCTTCAGGGAACTCAGTTGCAAAGTTTCAATCACCCTCAGCTCTGTTCCAAATCTGTCAATTGATAATTTTAATGTACTGGTCCTCACCCCCTTCTTTTTTGTGGTGCTGGGAATAGAATCCAGGGTCACACACATGCTAAGCGAGTCAGTTCAACCACCCACTGAGCCACACACCAGCCTTGTACTGGTTTTCAGAATGTGATCCTTTAGCAGAAGTACCCACAAAACATGTTAGAACAGCACATTCTTGGACCCTGTCCCAGACCTGTGTAGTCAGCAACTCAGAGCAAAGGTGTGTGTGTGTGTGTGTGTGTGTATGTGTGCACGCACACATGCATATTTGTGTGTGTGGGAGGGTGTTATTTTCTTTATTTGCTACAATTTTACTATTGTTATTATTTGTAGAGAGAGAGAGGGAGAAAGAGAGAGAGAGAGAAAGAGAGAATCAATTTTATTTATTTATTTCATCCAGCCTTCATTTCTCTGACACTTAATTGTGTATGTGGTGCTGGGGTTTGAACCCCGATTCTCACGCATGCCCAGCAAGTACTCAAACCTCTGAGCCATCACTCCAGCCCCCAATTTTACTATTATTATATTTAGTTATTGCAAAAGTCAAGTTCTTATTACACAATAGACACACTTCTTTACAGTAAAATGATTGTCAGATTTACTGACTTTTTTCACATTTTTATTGGTGCATTATAATTGTACATATTGTTGTTATATTTTTGTCCGTGCACACAATATAACATTATAATTTGGCCAACAGCACTCCCCAATATTCCCTCCTCCTGCTCCATCTCCCATCCCTGGGTCTTTCTCCTCTACTGATCTCCCTTGGATTCTTAGGAGGTCCACTCCACCTTTGTTTTTTATGACCCTTAGCCTTCTGAGTTTGACTTATTTCACTTAATGTGGTGGAATCTAGTTATCCATTTCCCTGCAAGCACCATTAATTCATTTTGTTTGGCGCTGAATACAATTTCATTGTGCATATTCACCGCATTTTCTTTATCCCTTCGTTGGTTGATGGACACCTAGGATGGTTCCACTTTGTCTGTTGTGATTTGTGCTGCTGTAAACATGGGTATGCATACATCACTGGAGTAAGATGACTAATTCTTTAGGATAAATACCAAGAAGTGGTGCAGCTGGGTTGTGTGGTGGTTCCATGCCTCGTCTTTTGAGGAACCGCCATACTGTTTTCCACAGCAGCTGTACTAATTTACAATCCCATCAACAGTGGAAAAATGTTCCTTTTTCTCTACATCCTCTCCAGCATTATTATTTTTATTCTTGATGACTGCCATTCTGACTGGTGTGAGATGAATCTTAGTGTAGTCTTTGACTTGCAATTTTTAGAGATATTGAATTTTTTTCATGTATTTCTTGACTTTTTCTTTTTTTTCTTTCTTT
>PVKS010015590.1:0-19792 GCA_004027875.1 Aplodontia rufa | reverse complement strand
CCATAAGCAGTATCTAATCTTTATTTTCCTGATGCATTTTTTTCTTATTTCATAATCAGCTATATTTTAGTAAGTTTATTTTTTTTGAAAGTAATGATTACTCTGGTCTCTTGCTGTTCTTTCCTTGCTATCATAGCAAGCACGTAGGAAGGATTTCAAAGGATCTAGGAATCAGTTCTCTAAATTGGATGGTGGAACACATTTAACCATCATTGGCTTATTGCTGAAATATATCTTGTAAGGCAACTATGTTCTGGATAAAGTGGTTTAACGGACAGTGTGTTTGAAATATGAGAGTGAAAATTTGCATAGTTCAACTTGTCTTTTATAAAATGATCAATTTTTGTCTTGCAGTTGATTCTGATGCATTATAGAGTTTGAGAACTGCTCTGAAGTAAGGCTTACCCTTCGTTCTAGGTGTGCTGTGTGATTCGCTCACGCTTAGCATCGAGAGTTCAGTTTTGAGTAGAAAACACTACTCTAGTGAACTAAGAAGAACTTGGGTGGGAAAGGACCAGACTCCTAGGACCAGGGACCCCTACCTGGTGACTAATGAAATAGCACAAATGAAGGCCTCTCTCACCTGGGGCACAACACTGGGACAGGTTAGAGCTCAACATAGTTCAAAGTCCTGTTCCTTCAAGTGCAAGGCAGTTAGCTCCCTTTCTCTTGTATTGTTAATAAGTCCCAGTATTTTTAGTGACATTTTTAAAAGAGTATAAAATTATGACCATAAATCCTTTTAAGAGATTGAAAAAAATGGTTTATTTAAAAAGTTAAAATAATTTACTTACATTTTCTCGATCATGAGCCTTTGTGTCCCTTAAGAATAACTTTCAATTTAAATTTTTTTTCAGTCAAAAATTTGGTTGGTCAAATTAGATGAAGAGATTGGATAATGAAGAAAAATGGATTTTTCCAAGTATTTATTAAAGTATTTGGAAATAGTTTTATATGAGAATTAGATTATAAGGTGAAAGTGGATTTTTAAAACATTTTTATTTTCTATACTTCTAACTTAAAAATTAATATATGTATTCAAAAGATCCTGTCTTCTGACTCCTGATCCTTTCAGATGCCAGTTTTAGCATGTCATCTGTGAATTGATTTTCTATTTTTTAGATTTTTTATTAAGGATTTGAGTTGTTGTACAATCATAAATGTGTATAAAGTAAGCATATGATATACACTTGATCTTAAACCATAGTTATCCCCACCCTCCACATCACCCACACCCCAGTGTCTAGATTCTTCTATATTATGCCCCTGTCAGAGATATAAATGTCTCTCTCTCTATCTATCTATATGTGTATATATATATATATATATATATGATTGTGAATTTTCAGAATTAAATGATTGCATAAGTATTATTTGACTTCTCAGGGGGTTAAAGAGTATGCTACGTTGTTGATGGTCTCCCTAATCCCTCCCTGTCTTCCCTCCTCCCATCCCCCACCTCTCCCCTTCCCTGTCCCACACCTACGTGTCTATGATTCCCCTAGATTATGTGTTGCTATGCCTTTGGTAGATCTAATACAGGAGTCTGACTACTTTTCACCAAAGCCTGGGTTTGATTCCAGCCTTCAAAAATGAGGGAAAACATTTGAACCTTGACTATCTGGGTTTGGCTAATTTTGTGCAGCATGATTTCATCTATTGCCATCTATTTACCCTCAAATGCCACAATATCGTTGTTTCTAAGAACTGAGTAGAACTCCATTGTGTGTGTGTGTATATACACCCACTGGATTCCTCTATTGAGGTCATCTGGGTTGATTCCATAATTTAGCTCTTGTAAATTAAACTGGTATGAACATTGATTTTTCAGTGTCCTGATAATGTGCTGAATATAACTCCTCTGGGAAAATATCAGAAGAGAGATAGTTGGATCGTATACTGGATCCATCCCTAAGTTTTTGAGGATCCGTCCCTTTCCAGAGTAGCTGCCTTGTCTTGTTCCGGAGTTAAGTGGAAATGCTTTCAGCTTTTCTCCATTTTGTATTATACTAGCTGAGGGTTTGGCATATATGGCCTTTACAAAGTTAAGATAAAATCCTTTGATCCCTATTTTCCCTACAGTTTTTAACATAAATGGGTGCTCAGTTTTATTGAAGGCCTTTTCTGCATTAATTGAGATGATCATATGGGTTTTTGTCCTTAATTCTGTTTAAGCGATGAATCACATTTACTGTTTTGTGGATATTGAATGAGCCTTGCATCCCTGAAATGAAGCCCACTTGATAGTGATGAATTCTCTTCTTGATGTGTTTTTGAATGTGGCTTACTAGAACTTTATTAAGGATTTTGGTGTCAACGTTCATCAGGGATATTGGTCTGTAGTTTTCTTTTTATGATGCGTTTTGTTGGGTTTAGGTAGCAAAGTTATGGTTGCCTCATAAAAAAGTTTTTGGGAGGGGCTATGGCAGTGGCTTAGCAGTTACAGCACTTGCCTGGCATGTACAAGATTTCAGCTCTGTTATTTCCAGTATGTCTATTTCCTTGATAATAGAGTTTTTAATCTGTTGAGTTTTCTTGCTTAGTCCCTTCATTATCTTATTTCAGTTCATTGTTCCTTTTAGAAATGATAGCACTGATAATTTTTTCTAGGTTCTCATCCTGCTCCCTATCCATGGGCTCCTTGTGGGTTTGTGGCAAACCTTTTCTAGTTTGATTTTTCATTCTTGAAGAGCTTCTTCTGGATCTCTGAATTGAGATTCCCTGCAGGGAGCAATACCCAGGTCTCTGGGTGTTTCTTCTTTGCAAGTCAAAGGGTCGGGTCAGACTCCACCCTCTTGATGACCACCTCCTCACAGCAAACTGCTGCTCCTGGAGCCTCATTTTGCTGCACCTTTGGATCTAGCGTCAAGGGCGCTGATCTGGAACCTGTTGGGGTTGTGGAGTAGCCCACTGGATTATTGAAGTGCAGGAGCAGGTGTGCATCCTTACTTCCTAGGGTCCCAGAGGTGCAGGGTGTACCTGAACCAGCCTGCCTATATGCCCGATGGAACCTAAGATCCTTGGTGGTGGATACGGGCCCAGTTTACCTGGACCTGTGGGTGTGTGATGCAGCTGTGCTGTTCTGGGCAGGGATCTTTGAGTTTGTCTTGGTTGCTTGCCAAGCCAGAGACCAAAGGTCTGGGCTGCTCTGTTGCCTGGGTATGGGCTGTTCTGAGCGGGGGCCCTACATGGGGGTGTCCTGGGTGCCTGCCAGGCCCATGACCAGAAGAGGGCTGGGCTGGCATCGGCTGGGTGGGAGCAGCTCTGGGCAGGGTTTTTCCTCAGATCTGCCCTGGGCATGTGCTGGATCCTAGACCAGAAGAGCCAAATGATTTTCTATTTGCAACAGAATTGTAATAACTTAAAATTTTCTTTTTCTTAATGCAGACTTTAATTAGGATAAGTGAACTATCTTTCAAGAAGGCCGTACAGAGTATAGATTAGAATTCAAATTAAATTATACTTTATTTTCAAGTAATTTTACTAAATTTAAAGAGGACCAAAATAATCTGATTATTTTCCAATAAATAGAGGGAAGAGAAACTTAGTGTAAAATAATTTAGTATTATTAGTTTTCCAAAAGCATTTTCCTAGAACTTTTAGAAATTTGGGGGAAGTTATATAATGAGCTGTTTCCTCTCCTCTTTTCTTCTTCCTTTCTTTTTAATTTATTAAGTCTTAACTGTGACTCACGTACTTTGGTTGGTGTTGACTATAAAACTGAGTAAGACACTGTTCCTACTTTTAAAGGACTCATCCTCAGGGGTGGAGGGGACAAGACTATAAAATAATGAGTGCAACATAAAAAGTGTAATTATAAAGTATATTCAGATTATTATGGTGGAAAATATAGTAGAGACAATGACAGATTTCATAACGGGTTCACAGAGCTATTTAAGCAATGGTGGAGAGTTTCATGTTTTCCGGTGTTAAAAAATATATAATCTTCATTAAAAATATAATAAATTAAGCAAGGGTTCATCAGGAATTTCATGAAAACCAACTGCAAGAATATTAATGCAAATAGATGATTCAAATGATAAATAATAGACCAAAGAAAGCTACAGACCAAGTAGAAAAGGGGTTTATTGTTTGCATTCATAAGAGTAAGTGGAGTTATACTACATTCATGACATAGGATACAGTGCCATGACAAAAGAACATTCAGAAATGCTTTTGCATTCTTGAAAAGCAAAATGTGGTTATTAAGATAAAACTTAAGAGTAGGGCTGGGAGAAATAGGAAGATAAAGATATGCAAAATTGAGAAAAAAAATCAGTTTTAGAAACGCATAAAATTAGGTTTTCTCGGTGTACTAGTGTTGTAAAAGTTATATGAGTCCAGAAAAACAAAAGAAGACAATAGGAGAAAGAGCAGGGAGCTGAAGAGAGAAAGGAACTAAGTCAGGTGTGCAGAAGAATCAGAGCAACTACCGTGCAGTTCGCAGAGAGCATGTTAAGTCAGATTTGAACTTGAATTTCTGTTGCTCCGAGAAAAGGTAATGTTAAACTGAAAATCTTTTATAGTTAGCTACATGAAGTGGTTAAGAAATTTGACTATCTCATTCATGTAAGTGGCTCCCATTTCTTAAAAAGACAGAAAAAGGAATGGCAGTATAAACTGTAGGAAAAAAACTACTTACAAACTAATTACAAATTAAATGTGAAACAAGCAAAATGTGTGTTTTTGAAGAATTTTTGTGTGAAAAAAATTACATTTAGAAAGAAAAGAAGTTTCATTTATTGTTTAAAGACATAGAATTCATTTTCTCTCCAATCATACTAATTTGATTTGTAGTAAACAATATTTCAACATTCATAATAATCTATGTGGGTTTTTTTATCAATTTTCTTTTTTATGGGTCCTACTTTGTAGAAATTCTTAATTTTTTTCTTTGTTATTGGAATAGATTAAGCATGCTTATTTTAAAGTTTGTGTCCAATAACGTTTTCTGGATCCCTGTGGATTTGTGTCTATTATGCTTTACGTCTCATAATCCCTTTCCCTGCACCTCATCCTCTTTCCCCTTTTTCCTTCCTCTTTAATCATTTATTTCCTTCTTGATATCTAGTTATTCTTGCTTGCGTGCTGGACATTGTTTAGGAAAACTGGAGGAATTAATTTGGGTCTTAAGATAGTGTTATGTATATCCTTTCTAGGATAGGATTTATGTGTGTTTTTGAGGGATTGAAATGTTTCCAGTGCTGGGTTTCAGTTTCATCCTATTCTTGGTTCATTATTTTTTCCTACTGTTTAGATTCTCAGAGTCACCAGGCAAAGTTATCAGCAACTTTCTAGACCCATTCAGTGTGCAAGACTTGAACTCTAATTTTTATCAAAATAACTTTATTATTATTATTATTATTATTATTATTAACCAGGTGACTCGAAACTTGCGATACTCCTGCCTCAGCCTCCCAAGCCACTTATATTACAGGCATACACTATTTCCAGCTCTCATAACTTCTTAAGACTTAAAAATCGAACTCATCTTCTCAGCAATCTAGGCTTGAACTAGAAGTTACTGCCAAGGGCAAAACAGCCCCCAATTCACTCCTTGGGTCACAATTACCATTGGTGCCATTGTTGGAAGTGGAACTCTCCGTTTTGGGCTGCTAGTTAAGAGAAAATAATACATAAAATTTAAAAAACCTGAATATATCTTCAGTACAAATGACAAAGCTCAATAGTGTGGAAGTAAAGGTTTCTGTGAAAGAAGTAAAAAGAGAGCAAAGAATGAATAATTATGCTTCCCCTGTCCCCTTGGGTATATGTGGAACTAAAGAGGAGTCACTTTGAGTGGAGGCAATGGTTTGAAAAAGGACAGGAGCATACGACATAGCATTTTAGAAATGGCAAAACGTCCTAGGAACTGGAACACCCAGGTGAGGTAGAGGGTGGGAAATGTGGCTAAGTGTGGTCAGGGCCTGAGCCTAAAGGCCCTGGGCAGGACTGAAGCTTTGGCTCCAGGCTTTTCATTCAGGAGTCAGGGAGATGGGTTGCGATCACCTAAATTGGGCTAGTAAAGGGAAAGATATCTCAAGGGAAGAACACAATGAAAAGCAAAGAATTCTTCTAAAAGTTAGCAAGGAAAGTCTATAAAATGCAGAAAGAAGCTCCTTGGTTGCATATGAGTTAGTCTGAATGCGTGACTATGAAATGTGGTAGAGGACCTCTGTGAATATTTGTTGATTACTTTGCATGCTAATACCACGCAAAGGTTCAGTAAGAATGTTACGGTTTAGATGTGAGGTGTCCCCTAAAAGCCTGTGTGTGAGACAATGCAAAAAAGCTTAGAGGTGAGGTGATTGGGCTATGAGAGTCTTAACCTAATCAGTCCATGGATCCCCTCAGGGTTAACAGGGTGGGAACTGCAGGCGGATGGGGTGTGGCTGGAGGAGGTGGGTCTTGGGGTAGTGCCTTCGGGTGTATATTTTTTCCCTGAAGAGTGGAGCTTGCTCTCTCTGCTTCCTGGTGCATGTTCCAGGGGCTTTCTTCTGCTACACACTTCCAATATGATTTTCTGCCTCATGTCGGGCCCCAAGGAATGGAGTGAGCTGCTATGGTTTAGGACCTCTGAAACTGTGAACCCCCAATTAAACTTTTCCTCCTTAAAATTGCTCTTGTCAGGTCTTTTGTTCACAGCAGCAAAAAAAGCTGATTAAAACAAAGAGAATTTATTTAAAGCTTCTAGTTGCACCATGTTTTTGAGGAAAAGGTTTTTAACATTGGGTCTTAATGTGTTGTAACACATCGTGTAGTATTCATTCAGCCTACATTATCATTCTTGGCATTCTCAAAATAATTATAAAGGCCATTTTAACTCTGCATATGATGGGTAAGCATCTGCACCAGACTAGCCAAAAGCAAAACCCATGTTGCAACACTCTGATGCCACCATACCCATTTTGATTGTTGCAGTCTTTGTGCCAGCTTGATGGGCCTTTCAGATTATGAATAATTCCAGATCTTTGCTCTTCTCTAGAAGAGACTCTAGTTTACAAAAATCGCTTCCTCTAATGTCAGTTTTAAGGGTTTCTGCGGAGTAAAAGGAAAATTCACAACATGATGGAGGTACTAGCCACATGTGTAAAACGACCATGATTTTAAAAGGAGAGGGACAGAGGTATGGAATGTTTTCCTGATTTGTAACTAAAGTACTTGTGTGCACCCATTTTCTCATGTAAGTTACTGAGTGTTCAAAGGCTAGTAAGCAAAGTGAGGACACAGAAAGCCACCTAACTGCACCACAAATGGGGGCCACACCCTTAGGAGCACAGTTGGAGGCCTTTGATAGCTGGGCTAACTCCCTCCCAGATTTCTCCAGGACTATCATGCCAGAGAAGGAGCTGATTGAGAATCTCAGGATAGACACTTATCACATCCCTTTAGTGGACCAAGACCTGTGAGCATATCTTGTATTGTCTATCTTTCCTCTTATTCTGGGTTGACTTGGGTGCCCCAATCCTTTAAAAATAAGAGATGCTGAAGTCTTAGCTCCTTGAGCCTCAGCATGAGACCATCTATGTAAACAGGGTTATTATTCATGCGATTAGTAAAGATGTGGTCCTACTAGAGGAGGTGGGACTCTAAGTCAGTATGGATGGCATTCTCCCTAACAAGAGAACTATGTGAAGACACAAAGACATGGAGAAGTGCCACATGAAGACAAAGAAGACTGGAGTGATGTTCCCTGAGTCCACCAGAAGCCCAAAGAGGCACTGGAAGATCCTCTCCTGGGGCCACGGGAGAACAAATTCTGCTCTAACACCATAATTTTAAACTTTCAGCCTCTGCAACTAAAAGAGAACAGATTTCTATTTTTGTTTTGTTTTGCTTTTAAAGAGAGAAGGACAGTGAGAGAGAGAGAGAGAGAGAGAGAGAAATCAGTTTTATTTAGTTTTTCTTGCGGTTCTCATTGCTCTGACACTTTGTTGTGTACTTGGTGCTAGGGTTTGAACTCTGGACCTCGCTCATGCCAGGCAATCGCTGTAACCACTGAGCCACTGCTCCAGCCCCAGATTTCTGTGGTTTTGAAGCCATTTAGTTTGTGGTACTTTGTGACAACAGCCTGAGGAATCTAGTATACTTCCAATTGCTAAATGCAGGCAAACTGGAATGTAAAATCAACCTCTCAGCTAAATTCAGCAATCAATTATAGTAAGCTGGTATTTTGGCTCCACTCTATCAAACATTTTTACCAATTTTTTTTGGCAGATTTCTTCCTAAAGGGGGACATAATCCTTTGCCTTGTGGACATCATAATCTATTTTATAATTTCTCAGTTAACTATTTAACTTAATTATATTTTTTCCTTTTTATTGTCTTCTAAATAGAGTTACATTGAACATTTTGGTATTTAAATATTTGTCAACTTCCTTGGTATTTAAGAATAAACATGTAGAAATGGAATTTTTGGCTCAAAGGGCATGTCATTTTGATTATTTTTAATTTTTGCATGGCTTTTGAAAAATATGACTAGTATATATTAGCAAGGCAAGGAGAATTGGTCTCTAATCTTTGTGTTATAGCAATTTATTATTACACCTGACATGTAAATGGGGCTTTCTTCAAAGCTGTATCCCAGCAAGAAAAGATCTTTTGAGTTATCAATGTGTACGTGCGCGCGCGCACACACACCCACACACACGCGCTAGCACACACTCACAAATGATAGCTATATGAGTTGATGTTTACGACAGCTGGTTTGTGGTAGTCACTTCACTATCTATATGTGATTCAGAACATCACATTACGTATCTGAAATATATGCAGTTTTTACCGGTTAAACGTATTTCAGTAAATCTGGGTGGCACTAATTTGAGTTACAAGGATTTATTGCTTTAGTTTACATTACTTGAATACTGGGGTAGAACTTTCCTCCCACAAGTATTTATGAAGTCTATTTTTTTCTGACACTTCCACTATCATTCTTCCTTTTTGCTTAAGTAGGATCTTTTCATGAAATCCATTTATTCCTTATATACAGAATATATAACGATTGCTCAGTATCCTTATCTGTAACATGGTAGTAAAATTAAGTACCGTTTAGGGTTTCAGTAAGAAATAGATATGTCTGAACTTATTGCCTACCTGCTACCTAACAGTTTCTTCTTAATGGAAACAGTTCATTATAATTCCACTTGCGGCTAAAGTCAAATGGACAGCCTCTATTCTTATCTGCTTTCTTATTTGGTTTTGGTGCCAAGTAAATATGTTCATTGGTGTGATTTTCTTGGCATTGATCTTTTGTACTTCCAATATGTTTGTTAAGATTGAGCCAAGGTGAAAAAATCCACTGAATTGAGGTCAGCATGAGAAAACACAGAAGCATGTGAGTGCACGTGTTATGGGGCAAAGAAATGAGCACTGCACTCGGACTGTGTGGGTATGAATCACTGTTTCTGTGGGTTGGTAAATGGGCATGTTTAATGCCTCAGTTACCCTTTCTTTAAAGTGGGGAAATAATCACGTTAATCATCTCTTAGGTGATTGTGAAGATTACAAAATCTACCAGTCATGTGTTGCTACATAAATCAGGAACCCAGGAGTGCTTTGGCCATGTGGTTTTGGTCCCACGTCTCTCTGGAGATTGTCGTCAAGTGGTCCTCTGGAGCTGCAGTCATCCAGGGCTTGAGTAGGGTCAAAGGAACCACTTCCCAAAGGATAATGTGGCTGGACTTCAGCACTAACTCTAAGTTGCTTATCACGTGAATCTCTTTCCATGACTACTCAGTGCCAACATGGCAGCTGGCCTCCATGTGACCCAGGGAGGATGGAAAGGAGGAAGTGGCAATGCCTTTTGGACCAAATCTCAGAAGTCTCAAACCATCATCTCTGCCATTTTCTACAGTGGAAGCAAATAGTTAATTTTGACCTACCGTCAAGGGAAGGAGAATTAGGCTCTGCCTTTCAAAGAGAAGAGCGCTAAAGTATTTGTGGACTTATTTTCAAATACCTGCATGACATATGCAGGTTATGCACATAGCAGAGCTGGCATATGGGAAGAAGTCGACCATGCGACGATGCTAGCCACTGCCCCATGGTACGCATCATCGTTATCCTCAGTACCCTCGTCAAGGGACTACAAATTGTGTTGCGGTGGTGCATTTTGGGTGCATGTGAAATGCACCCAAATGAGTTAACAAATGAATCTGCAAGATAAAGAGGAGTCAGAACAAAAAGGGCCCAGCATGCCATGGTGTAGTGTTTGCATTTTTCCTATAAATCCTTGTTTTTCAAACTGGACTATTCCCAGGGCACCTAGGCCCAGGGAATAAGTCACTTAAGGCAGCAGGAGAAGGACACTCCATCTCCACTGAAGTGCTATTTTATTTGAAAAAAAAAAAGGAGATGCATTAGGAAATCAATTGTAGAGTTGCTTGGATCTTAAAGTTGAGCTGTTGAATTAATTGCAATGTTGGTCTTCTGTTGGGCTGTTTTAGACTATGCCCTCTGGTCCTAAGCAAATAATCAACTTTTCTCTCCATTTGGGGATAAATTCCATTCTCTCCATCAGTGGAGAAATTAAGTGACTCAGTTAATTGTTGAGGAAGTACTGAAGATCTGACGCAGGTTAAGAACTCAATATTTTCAAAATATATCTCAGTAAATTATTGATATAATTTTCTGATAGAAGAAAAATGACAATCATTCAAACTTAACAGATCCTAAAGCCATTACAAAGCCCAAGTAATTACTTATAAAAGTTAGGATTAGAAGAATGAAGAAATCCATGTATGAGAGTTATTATTCCAGAAACAGATGCTGGTATATACCTAAGAATCAAATACTGTGTATTACCAAGAAGTCCACCAATTAATGAAGGACAAAATGATTTTAATACATATTGGGAGTAAACTGGCTCTTTGTGGGAAAAAAAAATCTCATCTTTAGCTGCACCTTACATTTCTTAATAAGATAAACCCAGATATATGTGATAAACATAAAAAAATAAAATCATAAGAAACTTTTAGATGTGTATTTACTTGCTAAGTAGATTGGAAGGAATTAGTGTATATATAAAAAGACTCTAAGGAAAAGAAACCACTAGATGCATCTATGTAACTATATACTTCTGTATAACACATGAAGAAATTTAAACCACAAATGCTGATGGATGGCATCAACAGTGTACCAACTATGTGCCAACTTCCATACCTGGAACTTTGCCTTAATTACTTAGCCTTAATCCTCTCAGAAAATATCACCCCCTCTTAACAAACAAGAGAACAGAGCTGCAGAAGATTACGTCAATAGTTTACCTCTCTAGCCACACGTTGATTCATGCAGGTAGCTTTTTTTAAGGACCCATGCTTAGGCCCCATCCCAATGAGAATTGCTCAAAGGGGCAGCTGGGCGACCAGGGCTTGCCCCAAGTCACACAGCAAATAACTAGGGCCAGCGCAGAGACTTTTCTGCCTCCTAAACACCTGGACTTTTTCCTATAGCATGTGGACATTTTCTTGAAAATACATTCTCCAAAAACCTAAAATAAGCTTAACTTAAAAGAGGTGAGGGTTTCGTAGTGTGCCCTACTTCACTCTGACCTTCGGCTCTGGCAGACGAGTTCTTCTCCCTCATCTCTCCTTGCAGAGAGACAAGTTCAGAACCTTCTGCAAAGGAGATTTGGGATCTGAAAAGTCAGGCGTAATGATCTGAGTCCTCTGGACTGTGGATGGTCTAAAGCTGCCAGGGTTATGTTTAATTTGAAGCTCCTTAAAGGTGGGCTCCATGAGAGAGAAGGGGGTTCACATGAGACCATGCTGTGCCCCCAGCATCTGCAAGGAGGAAGGCGGAGCAGGAAGAGAGGGTGCTGTTCTGTGGGGATGGGGCAGCACCTTCACAGCCACTTGGGTACAACACGCCATTTGTTAATGACAAAATGAGACTGCTGTATTAGTTAAAATGCAACGTTCAAAATGATATTACATTTCCTATAGCCTGATTAAATATATCTATAACTGTAATTTACCATGTTTGAGAGCTTTAACCTCTTTCCTCATGTTATTCAATCATTTTAAAGATTTTGACTACATCCAATTTGTTTGCTGGTGACTGAATCTAAATTCAAGAGAAGACAGCAGCATTAATTCCAAAGGAGAAGTTTTATACTAAGAGGCGAAGGTGTGAGGATATTTCTGTGTATTGTACTACTCATCAGAAAGCTTTTCTTCTTTTGTGTGTTGTACTGAATCGTGGCATCTCTCAATGTTCATCAACTGGAAAAAATATTTAAATTGTTTTTTCTTAAGGAAAATTGGTGACTCGTCAATAATCTGTGATTGGTTAAAGGTCTTATTTGCTTGGTGAGGATTTGATCTCTTTTTAAGAGTTTATTTTATTTTATTTTAAAGGAACATATGGAGCTGGAGAGGTGGCTCATCAGGGGAGCACTTGGCTGGCATGCACAAGGACCTGGATTCAAACCCCAGCACCACATACATAAGTGTCTGAGAAACAAAGGCCAGATGAGAAAATAAATAAAATTGACTCTTTCTCTCTTCCTCCTTCTCTCACTCTGTCTTTAGAATAAATAAATAAATAAAGGAACATATACTTTGAATAACAATTTTCTGGGCATGTTTAACCTAGGTGAGAAAACTACGTTGCTGTTTAATTGTCAATAGATTGATATAAGATTAGACCAATACTTGATGTGTATAATTTTAGTACATAGGGTCTTTGTGCTTTAAGAAAGAAATTAAGGGGGCTGGAGTGGTGGCTCGGTGGTTACGGTGCTTGTCCGGCATGTGTAAGTACGTGGGTTCAAACCCCAGCAACCCATGTACAAAACTAAGTGTCAAAGCAAAGAAAGCCATGTGAAAACAATAAAAATTGATTCTCTGTCTCTCTGTTTCTCTCTCATTGTCCTTCTCTCTTAAAAAAAAAGAAGTTAAATTTTAAAAAATTAAATTAAAAAAAGAGATGAGGTTTTGAATATGAGTATCTATCTTTTTGATCCATTTGTAGCATAGACACCATAATTTGTGTTTTGGGGTGTCAGAAAGCCACAGGGCTGAAATGGATGGTGCTCTGAGTGTTCCTTCAAAGCTGGGTACTGAATAAAGTAATATAAACTATGGAATGATTCAGGAAAGGAAAGCATTTTGGTGGTCTAGTAATTGTGAAGCAATCAGGAATATTTAGACAACATGAAAAATGTTTACATGAGTCTGTTTGGCTTATTATCACCATTGTAATTTCTTCTTCATTAAGTGATACCTGGCAGTATAGATAAGCAACTTTACTGTATAGTTTTTAAAAGAACAGATTATTGAAGACAAATCATGCAATTTTGAATCCCAGATATACTCTTTTTATAGTTGTGCAATTGTGAGTTACTTAATTTCTCCAAGACTCTGTTTCTTCAGTGGTAAAATGGAATAGGAATAATGGGTAATAATGCTGATTAGGACATCACTCAAAACATCAGAGGCTTAAGATACTTCGTGGTTTCCCTGGTAGCTCAGTCGAATCTTGGCTGGGCAGTTCCCGCTCAAGTGTTCTCTTAAGCTGAGGTGCAGTCATGATGGCTCAATTAGGGCTGGATCCCCACTTGTAAGGTTCACTCGCATGAATGACAGATTGGCACTTACCATTGGTAGGAAGCTTCCATTTTTCTCACAAAGGCCTCTCTGTTGGACTTCTTGAGAGTCCACAGGATACACCAGTGCAAGTGGCCCAGAAGACCAGTGTGGGGATTGCAGTGTCCGTGGAGGCTAAACATTGACATCGTCATTTCTGCAGTACTTATTCCATGGATCACCTGGATCAGCCTTGATTCAGTGTGGGCGCAGACCGTCCTTGTACCAGAAAGCAAAGATAATTAGAGACCATTTTGGAGGTGGCCATCCCACATCCTGAGTTCATTGGCTTGCTGCGTTATAATGCGTGTATCCAGTCGTATTTTGGTCACCAAGGAACCACATACACAATGGTGGTCCCATAAAATTATACTGCCTTGTGATATTGAAGCCTTCTCAGTCAGTGTAAGCCTGCTCTATGATGTTTGCACAATGATGGAGTCACCTAAAGACACATTGCTCAGAATGTGTTCCTGTCATTAGGGGATGCATGATGGTATATATCTCTACATGTAGTTATATCTCACTGTATATATTATACAGCACAGTGTGTGTGTACATGTATATACACACATATATACCTGTCATATGTGTGTACATATATACACATATATGTAATGTAATATATGTGTATATATATGCACACACTGTACTGTGTACACACACATACACATACACCCCTCACATTTAGAACAAAGATTAGACTATAGTAAACAAATATGTAACTAAATCAGAAATCCTGAGAGTACGTTCTGGGCATTAAAATTGGTTTAAAAATCATCCCAGGTAATTGTAATATGCAGCCAGTTTTGAGTACCACAGTTCCCTCCCAATATTTATCGTCGCTATGAAAATGAGCCCTGGAACCCTACTTGGGAGCTTCTTGACCTGGAATACACAGTACGATCATCTGAAGAGCTTTTAAAAACCCAGATGTCCAGGCTAGACCCAGACTCATGTGTCAGCATCTCCGGGACGTGAGATCTGGCCTTTGTATGTTTTTCCTTAAGCTTCTAGGCAATTCCAATACACAGTCAAGTTTCAGACCCCAGTGGTGGTTACTTAACTTCGATGACTGCATTAAACTTGCCCCATTTCCTCAGAGAGCTGAGCTCTAAAGGGGCATGCGTGTCCTCAGGACCTACGCTTACTTGTTGAAAACAAAGAGGAGACCTTTGACTTGCCCTGATGAGCCGGGAATGCTGAAGATGGGTAGGAATGCGCAGCATGGCGCCAGTTGCTGTCTGTCTGTGCTGCGTGTCTGGCAGATTCGAGGCTCCAGCATGTCAGCCAGGCTCCTTTGGCCAGAATTTGCCTGCATGCAAGGGCAGAAACCTCCAAGGCATGTGATCGCCAGGCCAGGAAAATGTCACCCATTGCCAGAGGAAAACCAGCTTTGTATTCAACTAGAGTGAATGGCACATGAAACCAATTTAGCCAGAGACATTGGAAAGGCATCAGAAGCATCCTGAGATGGACATTCTGGAAATAAAGGATGTACCTGGACATGTTCACAGGCTCTGTCCAGCCACGGAAGGTGCCTCAAGTTGAAGAAGAGGAAGCCACCATTGGCTGCTCTGAGCCTGTTTTGTAAGAGTGGTGCAGAGAACAACCAATTACGATTTGGGGAAAGACAAGCAATAAGGGGCAAATGGCAGCTGTATTGGGGCCAGAAAAAAGCTAAGTGAATGACAGTTTCTAGACATAGAAAACTTGTGGTGTGTTGGAAGCATCTCAAGCCTTTTAGCAAATATTTGGGATTGAGGGAAGCTCAACAGACTTTGCCCATAGCTTTCTCTCCACATTTAAACCTATGTTTGTGTTAAATAAAGCTTAATCCATGTGTTTTGGATTGCTGTAAACATAATTCATCAAAGTCTTCATTTTGGAAAAAAATATATTTAAAATTGAAGAAGCCTTTGTTTTTTGGCCTTTAAAAGCATTTCTCCCTCTTTGAAAAGGGGCTCAAATCACATGTCTCCCAAGTTTAGAGACCACTCAGCTTCGTGAATGCAGACTTTCCACCACTGTGCAGGATTTCCTTTTCTTTACCCTTGCCAAAAACAAACACACTGAGGTTGAGAAGCGAAGACATTTAACTATTTTTTAAGAGAGAGACAGATAGAGTAAGAGAGAGAGAAAGAGTCAATTTTATTCATTTTTCATCTAGTTTCTGTTTTTCCTCCACTTCATTGTGTGTATGATGTTTGGATTTGAACCTGGGTCCGTGTGCATGCCAGGCAAGTGCACTACTACTGACCCACCGCTCCAGCCTCTAACTATTTTCCTTAAGCAATAGATGAGAAAACAGTTATTGGAGTCCTAAAAACCCATTAGACCTGGAGTCTGAACATTTCTCTTTTTATATTCTTACCACTCACATTCTTATTTCTCCAAAGAAATCAACTTGGACATTAATATGGGATTATTTTTCTTTTAATACTCAAATTCATTTTTAAAAATTGAATTTGGGGCTTTCACTGAACCTTGAATGTAGTAGATTTGCCTGTCCATAGATTCTCATGTGCCCCCACCCAACTAAGGAGCTTGTTAATGCATTTAGATTACAGTCTTTCTAACTCTTCGGGACAATTTCTATTAAAAGAAAAATATTTTGAGCTTGTGATCTCACCTTGTATCAGGGAGCCCAAAGTTGGCTTGAGAGCACAGAAGTCTGTGATATCACGGACTTGAGAGCACATTCATCTTCATCCGTCCATACTAAACGTAGAACTTGATTTATTTGGAAGAAGAACAAGAGAGATAAGAATGTAAAAACAGGAATGCCTAGACCAAAGGGCCCCTGGGCTTTGGAGACCCTAATAGTTGTTTTCTCGCATAAGAAAAATGTCTTTGTTTCTCAACCTAGGTGTGTTACAATGAGAGGAAAAGAGACCTGGACAGGTTAATTGAGCTGAGCCCAGGAGGTATTGAAATAATGCAGTCACCTAATAAAATCTAAAGAAATGTTAGATGTATTTATCTGTACAATGTCATCTGCTCTGCTATTTGGTAAATCTTTCTTTTTCTTTATTAAATTTTAAAATTCTAGATACCTGGTTTGAGTCATCAGAAAGAGGGAGGTAGTCAAGTTCAAGATAGTTATAATGAACTGTCATCTAGAGTTGGAATAAATATTATTTCCCCAGATGCTGTAACTATTGAAACTGATTCCCAGATGAACAAATTGGTCAACATCATCCTTCAGTTGTTGATAGTTGCTTGGTGGTATGGGGACATTTGTACAGGAAATGGAAGTCATAGCTCTTGCCCTTGAAGAACTTACAGTCAGGAGAGTTTATAAAACGTTACTACCAGACGCAAAACACAGCAACAAAAGATTCGTCCATAACAAGGACAGACGTTCAAGTGTCTCAGGACTTGGGGATGCCAGAGGAAAAAATGTCAGCAGAGAGATTGGGTGACTGGCTCCAGTGTTCTATTGTTCTGATTCATGGCAGGACATCCCAGTACACACTGGGCATGATTTTTCACACAATATTCATTTTTGAAAACATGACAAAATCTAAATCCCTCAATTTTATACAAAGTAGTACCAAATTTGACATTTAAAGAGAAGACCAAGTGGAACACAGACGCAGGTAAGAACATACTGTAACACTATTGGTAGTCTGAGTTCATTTTCTACAACAAAGCCCAGTATTCGTTGTATCTACTTATATCAGATCAAAACATTTATATCATACTGATCCATTTGTAAGTGAAAGTTGTGAAGACCATTCATTATGATGGTTTTATATTTGATAAAATACTCAAACACATTATTTTATTTTATTCTCTTCTGCCTATTTTGACATTTTATCTCAGAGTTGGGATCTTAAAGTGCCATTGATGGATATAGACTGTAGTTGCTTCTTGAAGAATATGTAGTCACTTTTCATTAATGAAGAAGAAAATCACATATTTCGAAGAAAAGGGTTTGAGTGCTTTCTCTGGATTGTTGGCCTTAATTCAGTTTGCTTTTCAATGTCTATTTTTACAAAGGAGGGCTGCCACTTGCCAGGAAACCTACGTGGAAAGAGGGAATGCATGAAAAAGAGATCGGAACTCAGTGGTTATAAGAATTCTCACAAGAACTGGTGGATGCCACCAAGGAAGCAGGAGCTAATGAGCAGGGTCCTATGAATGCACCTGAGCTCCCGGGCCTTGGCACTGATGACCTACCATGTTCCTTTCCGGCATCAGCCACACCTCAGCTGAGAGCCATAATGCCATCATAATGAACCCCAGTAAATTGGGGTCTTTAGTTGAGTGGGGTACCACATTCTCATACTCACCACTGCAGAGACAGAGGGATCCCAGCCTATCCTGCTGAAAAGTGAATGTTCATCAGTAAAAGACAGATCAGGTGCCAGATTTGAGGTTTGGTTTGCATTCATTCAAGGGATCAGCAAATATTTATTCAGTATTCACCGACCAGATGCCGAGTACTATCCCACGTGGAGCGAGGATGGGCAATGTGTTGGACCCAATGAAACTAAATGATTTCCTTAGTCTCTTTAACTTAAAATGTGTTGAGGGAATATTGAACCATGTCAAAGCCTAACATCACTGCAGCTAGCTCTAGAATCTTTTTATTGCTCTATTTCCCTGGAGAAATTAAATGTAAGATTATATAATAAGAGACATGTTACAACTCATCTTTCTCTTACAAATTACAGGTTAGAGCTAGATTTTGATCCAGGCCATGTGTTATCAATTTGTTTTGGTTTAGAAAGCAAGGTTCTTTTTCTAACTTTATTCGGTGAATTTAGACAAGTCACTTAACGTCACTGAGCCTTCATTCGAAGTCAAATACCAATAATCTCTGCCCATCAGCAGCTCTTTCCCTTGCCTACCTCTTGTACAAAGTCTTTCAAAGCCAAATTTGAGAGCTGTGCCTGGTGGTACATGACTGTAGTCCTAGCTACTCGAAGTTTGAGGCAGAGGATCATTTGAGTCCAGGAATTCACTGGCAGATTGGGCAAAAGAATCAGACTCCATCTCTTTACAAAAATGCTAAATATGCATTTCCCAGCCAATCTTGCAGCTAGCAGTGGTCATATTATGCAGCTAGTAGATGTAATACAGATGTAAGTAACTAAGAAGAGATTTAAGAAGACACCAGCTGATGGAGTGGAGAATTCTGGGAAGCACTGCCTTATGAGATAAAAGGGGATGAACATATCTGTGTCACCTCTCACTCTTTTATCCTATCTTTCTTGAATGCAGCTGTGATATCTACAGTATGACAATTGTGCTATGATTGTGTGATGATAAGCTGAGAACAAAATCGAACATGCTAAGAATAACCAAATGAGCCCTGGGAGATGTTAATGAGCAGCTGAGTTGACCATCAATGGCTGATCCCCCGGTTTCCTGGTATGTTCTCCCGGTTTCCTGGTATATCAGAAATGCACCACCTACCCTCTATTTGTTTAGGCCCCTATTAGTTTCACCAGATTACTATCTGGTGACCATTTCTTCTCGAATTTATTTTTAGACTTTCACACAGAGATAACATAACATGTATATTTCACACTATTGATTTCATATTCGCATTTTGCATATGAAGAACCTTGGGCTTAAAAACGGCTAAGTAACAAAGTTTTATGACTTACTCCCTTTTGAAACATCCAGAGTATGTCAAAGCTCTTTGAATAACTCTAAGCATGTATCTAATCATTTAAGTGTTTAATGCATTTTCAAAAATTTCATCAACTTTGACTCTAAGGGTAACCCAGTGAAGTAGACATTATTAGTGTCCCTGTGTTACGTAACTTCCTTTCACTGCTTTCTCAACCTCTACCGCCACCTGGCTCAGCAATGCTGCCATGGTAGATCATCAGTCCCAACTTACTACTCTTTTTTGATGGGCTTACGCTCTTTCGTTGCTTTATATTTCAGCCTTAATCTCTACTCATCCCTTATAAAATTCTATTTTAATCCAGTTGGCCACATCAGCACAACATCAGAGCAGACATTGGCTTGGCTGGTTCAAGGAGCTCTGGAAAGCTCACTGGAGAGGCAATCCGCATTGCCAAACTCACTTATTAAATAAAAAATGCTTCTAGTATTAGGCATAAAATGTGATTAGAGCCAGTCCTGGCCAGAAACAACTTTTACGAAGGCGGTAAGATTCTGAAGGTACTGAAGTAGCCCATATTTTTTCTATTAAAACTTTCTCTTAGATCTCCTTGTCTTGT
>PVKS010015589.1:0-45683 GCA_004027875.1 Aplodontia rufa | reverse complement strand
GGTTACTTAGATGGAAAAACAACTGTATTCATACTAATTTCTTACTAAAATTTAGAATTCCCTTCAATTCTGAATATAAGCATCAAACTTCAGTACTACTACCAATGACTGTGACTGTGTAGTCAATAAAAGTCACAGATATTTTTATGTAACCTTAGAGTTGTTGCAGGGATCTAGAAATATTGTATATTCTCAGCTTTATTTAGAAATTTGGGAATTCTTTAGACTTGTTATTTAATATGCTAATAAAAGCGCACATAATATCACAGCCTTAAATGTTTTTATAAGTCAATATAGCTTCCTTTGTAATCCTGTATTATTTTATTTTATGCATTTAAAAATATTGTTCTGAGTAAAATAGGTTTCACCAAACTACTAAACCAGGACTTGGTACCAAAAAATTTTTAAATGCTCCAATGAGAAAATGGGATGATGGTTGACCCTTCAACCTCAAAGAGCTGGGTCAGCACTTATTTTGAAATTATTGTCACCAGGATAGTACAAAGATTGACTAAGTGCTGTGTAGGGCTTTTTTACTGATCTTGAGAATGCCAGAACTTATTTAAAGATTTTCTAAAATTCTCCCTTTGAAAGGGAAAAGA
The DNA here is from genome assembly GCA_004027875.1 of Aplodontia rufa. Taxonomy (NCBI): domain Eukaryota; kingdom Metazoa; phylum Chordata; class Mammalia; order Rodentia; family Aplodontiidae; genus Aplodontia; species Aplodontia rufa. The sequence continues at coordinate 45,081 of PVKS010015589.1, read as the reverse complement.
ATTGACTCCGAGTGTTAATCTTGTGAGCTTAGCTTCTAGACCTAAAAATATGCCAAAGGAAATAATCTTCAAATCCACGTGCAAGGAAATAGGATCAAATTATCCCCACACAATAAGTTGTAGCCGGGTTCTTGTTTTTTACACACTCAAGAAGTTTAAAGGTAGGGTTTGCTAAAGCAAGCCTCTGGCCTCCACACAGGCAGCCCCTGCCCGTGGGACAGCCATGGGTGAACCAGGCTGCCCCTTGGTTGGTGACCTGGCTCAGATACCAGCCTGAACTTCTCATCTTGGCGGCTCAGCCTGGGTCACCAGATGTGACTGGAGCTAACTCAGAAGATGCTTGTGCAGTGGCCCGTGGCTCCGGCAGGATTCTGACCCACCTCAGAGCTGGCGTGGCTGTCCTGTGGCCTCCCCACCTCCCCTGTGTGCATCAGTGAGATGAATAACATACCATTTCGCATTTCTTAGGCCCCTGTTTGCTCATCTGTAATATAAGAGAAGAATTGTATCTCATAATCTTGATAGCGTGCCACAGGGATTCCAAATATTACACAGATGGCTAATAAATAAGAGGGGAAGTATTTTGAAATACTGCCCCCAATGAATCAGAATTTACATGAAAACAGTAACACAGAGACTGGCATAGGAAAGACATCCAGCAAAAGCTTATTTAATTAAATGTAAGTGGAATCGTATGGCTTTTTTAATGCTGAGAATCACCATTATCCACCCCACCAAATGTTTCTATACTAACATGGAGAATGAAAATATTTTTCTAGAATAACTGAATTTGCCTTTATCATTAAAACTGTGGAAAGTAAGAAGGGCCAGCTAGGCCAAACTTGACATAGGCATTTCATATTGTTTACAAGTCATCTGTCTAATCATTTATGTGCCGATTGCCTAATTACCAAGTTCTTTTCTGTAATGGTAACAGTTATGCAACAGAATTTGTTTGCAAGTGCTGGGCAGAAACTTTTTCTTAATGGCTGAGCAGGACATGTATCAACATAAACCAGTTGTCTATGTGAAGGAATTATTTTTTAGGGCCTCAGAAATGCCCCTAATGTTTTATCACTAGCTTGAAATCCCTTTATTGGGGGGGGGGAAGCTCAGTAATTAATGATCCCTGTGAGACACAGTATTTTAATATACATTCACATGGAGATATAAAATCAATACTGAATTTTTTTCTGGAATGCATGTTTGAGGGGGAGTATTCAAAAGCTTGATATGGAGGAGCCTTTGTCTTGTGCTGATTGATGACATTAAGAAGCCACTTATACATCTAGTAACTGTGAGTTACTAGAAGTACACTCTGAGTAAACTTAATTGACTATTCTGATCACTCATTTATAAAAATATTTGGTTCTGTTGGATTCTCTAGTTGATTTGCTTCTTTCTAATCACAGTTCTGTACCTATCTAATGAAGTTGTCTTCAGCTCTGTGAACTTTAGTAACTGTGGACTTTAGTGATTTCCCAACTGTGCTTCATAAAAGGTCTTCAGAATCCTCTGGTGGATGAGAGATGGGTGGGAGCAGGAGGGCCAAAGCCAATGTCAAGAGATATCGTCCTCTCAAAGTTAGTGTGGTCCCAGATATTCTGATATTCTGATATCACCACACACACGCACTCTCTCTCTCACATACACACACACACACACACACACACACACTCGTACACTGGACTTCTCTGGGGTCTGCTTTGGCATTTATGCAAGTCTTGCTTTTCAGCTTTTGTTTTCAAGTCAGTTTAAGTCAAGTAGATGGTACATGCTGAAAGGTATACAAATGTTCATTCTAAATAAGGAGTTATGCTGAGAAAATGGAAGCATTCTATTTTATTTATTGATGTCACCCTTATCTCAATTTGGATCAGGGTTTGTTGGGGACTTTCCCGCACATGGTATATAGGGTCAAAGATAAGGAGTCTCTCCATTGCTATTATAAGCAGAACATTCCTCTGTTGTCTGATCACTAAGTTAACAACAACAAAATGTATTGAAAAACTTCCTGACTTGCATATACCTGGGCACACCAGAATTCAGGGAATCCCCCTCAGCTCTTTGAATTGGCAGAGTATGACTTGAGGGGTAGAGCCATAGACCAGTTCTGTGCAGGGAACAACCTTGTCCATTTACCACCTGTTCCAATAAAAATATTTCCTGTGCATGCCATTATGTGAAAAAAGGAAGTACTAGTTTATTAAATGACAAAAGATCATCTTCCAAAATGTAGTCCTAGCAGCCCAAGGGTCCATGGTTAACACCCAGCACTTTTTTTTATTATTCATTAAAGATAGTCTTACAATTAGGAGGGAATCATTGTCATACAATCAAGAACAAATGTATAATGACAGAGCAAGCCAAGGCTGATGCCATTCCATGGTTTCGCCCCTTGGGAAATCATTGTTCCATGTTTGCCCCTACTTAACCCCTGTGTTAATTGGACTTCTCGTGGAAGTCAAAGGTTCCCCACTGGGTTGATTTCCCCATACTCCCTCCGTCCAGCCTGCTTGATATACTTCCTATTCCCTCCCCCCATCCCTGCCACCCTCCCTTCATCCCCCAGAGTCATAGGCAAGGTTCCCCTTACTCGTGTAAAAATTCATACCTGTTGAGGTTATTATTAGCTTAGCCAACTATTATACTGTTTCCGATTATATTCTAGCTTCCACAAATGAGAGAAAACATTCGGCCCTTTAAAAAGCTCAATGTGAATGCCTTTGGGGATACAGGCTGGGCTCTTTTTTCTCTGGCACAAGCTCCCCTACTGCCTCTGAAAGCAATTGGGCTTACAATCACTGGTTTATAAACAGTTTGGGATGGCCTGGCCTCCTAAAACTAGTCCCTGGAAACAGTATAAAAATAAGTTATTATGGAGTGTTGATGGCTTCGTAAGTTTGAGAAAGGTAGCATCGCCTGCAGCCCCAGCACAGAGAAAAACTATCCACTGCTTTACTCGTTTTCACTGTGGTTGTAGACAAGGTTTTCCCAACGTGTCCTCACACTCACACCTGATGGTCAAGGTTCCCTTTCCTCTCCCAGGACTATGTTATGAGCAGGCTGTCCTTAGCTGATGGTGGACCCTGGGCTCTTCTCTTGTAATGCTTCATCTTGGGGCTTCTTTCTTCCTCTCCCATTTCTCTTGATAGGGGTGCTCTTTTCCTTGATTCCCCTCTAATCCATCTCCCCACTGTGTCTTCTCCCAGATTCCGCCCCAACGTTATGCAGAGTTTGACAGCAGAAAAACTCATTCTGCAAGCATCTATCCCAATCTTTCTCTCTTGTCCATGTCTCCATGGCTTCTTTGTTAGGTCTTTGATTCTGATTTGCTATGGACTGGAGGGAGAAACAGATAGGACAACACATTAAAATACAAAGCCTAATACTGGGAGATATTTCTAAATAAAACAAATAAGAAAGCCACAGGGCCTATAAAGAAAATCACAAAATTTTATTGAAGATGAAACAAGATTTGAACAATGAAAAGAATATGTTCTTGAATGGGAAATCTAAATACTATAAAAAAAATTCCATTTCCCCTAATTGATAGATATATGTAATACAATTCCAATTAGGATCCCAACAAGGATTTAAAAAAAAAATTGTACTTACTTAAATGTTCATATGGAAGAATAAATGCCCAAGATTAGCCAAATAAATTATGAAAAATAAAAAAAGTTGTTCAGAGGGAGCAGAAGAAAAGTGTTAATATCTCTATAACTTAAGCAGAATACATAAAATATACCATTACTTTCTGTATCTTTTTTTATGAAACAGAAATGTTTTATAATTTGGAACAAAAAGTTAAAAGATTGTGTCTGAGTTAGAAGTATGTTAATCTGCATAATGGAAAACTCTAAATAAGAATGACTTTTTTCATTGTATTTCTATTATACATAAAGATAAGTCCAAAAATAAAGAGTTGAGGGCTTGTGTGTTGGACTCCACAGCTATCAGGGACACGGGCTCTTTTTCTCTTTCTGCTTATGAGGTTCAACTTCAATACCATTTTATGACACGGTCCATCATTTTGAAGCCCAGGAAACAGGAAAGAGAAAGAAAGTGCTGAAACCCGCACAGAACTTTCTCCCACATCTCCTTGGACAGCAGTTAGTCAACAGCTATATACTTATGAATAAGGGAGTGGTAAGAAATGACTTCATTCTGGGCGTATGTACACTGCTGAATATTTGTGTAATCTCTTCTCCTGGCTCCGACATGTGTTTTGTGGAATGCTCTTAAGTGTTACAGGAAGAAAATTAAAAGCTCAGGTAGGCATTTAATGAAAACATTTAGGTCATACTAGAGTAAACAAAGACCTGAATTTCTTTTCTGTGAGATTTCTCACAATTTAAAAACCCACCAAAGCTTTCCTAGTATGCCTGGAAGGGGAGAGAAAAGGCCTTCATACCTCATATCATTCATAGAAGGCAGGTTAGTTTTATTGGAAATAAAATTCCTGAAGCTTGATTGTCAAATAGCATTGTTCTCTCACGTACTTGGAGAAGCGTGCCCGCTTTATGATAGAGGCTACAGATTGGAGCCCTGTTGTAGGTGTGTTTTGCTTGCACTGCCGATGGTTTTTACATTTGTGAATTGTTTGCTGCATTTAAAAAAAAATCCTATTTCAGATGAAAGTCCTGATTTCAGCTTTTTTTGGACAAACTGGGAGATCTGAATATCCTGGGTCACATTCCCATAGGACAGTGATGGTCCACAGCTGTTCAGGCAGCTGCCTCTGTAGCTCAGGGGGCCCTGCCCTGCCCCACAGGCATTTAAATGCCCACCTAAACCTGCAGGTGCAGGAGTTTGTAAGCCTTGCTTGAGAAGTTAATGAAATTCTCCTACAAGTTTTGTACACTTACTACTATCCTTATTTCAATGGAACTGTTTTTTACCACAGGTGGGATATTTATTATCCAAAATGCTTGACCACAAGGGTTTCAGATTTCTTTTTCAGATTTTGGAATATTTGCATATGCATAATGTGAGAGTCTTGGGGAGGCAGCTCAAGTCTATAAAGGAAATTTATTTATATTTTATGCACAACTTATGCGTATCCAGAAGGTAATTTTCTACAGCATTTTTACTGCACCTATATTTTGACTGAGATCTATCACAGGAGGTCAGGTATGGAATTTTCCATTTGTGACAAGGGGTTAGCACTCCAAAAGTTTTGGATTTTGAAGTATTTTATATTTCTGATTTTCAGATTAGGAATGCTCAACCTGTACTGTGTGTCTTCTAAATTCTATTAGAGCTTTCTGTATTCAATTTAGGGAAAAGCTGTACTATGTACAAATAAAAGGATTTAGGATTTATAAAACTGTATTGGTTTGTTCCATACCTAAAGGTAGGAACTTGGACTTGAATCAGATCATTTGGGGGGGGGGCCCTTCCTGCTCTATGGCCCTATGTTCTCAGCTTGATACTCTGCTAGGACCATATGCCATGTGCCCAGCCTTCTGTGCCCTGCAGGTGTCCTGCTCTGCCTCCAAGAGAGATCCCAGTAACTGTGAGCTCCCTTCCCTTCCCTTTTTCGGTATGCTGCCACCTGAACACTGCAGGCTTGTAAGCTCTGGAAGAGACTGGCTTATTACACGAGCCAAGAGTCACAGCACAGTGCTCAGTGCACACAGAACGGCAGCCTCTTAGGTAGAATCTCATTTTGAAAAGCACCATCTGCCGTTGCACATCCTAAGTGGAGACTGTAGGAGAGTGCGTTTGGGATTATTCCATCATCCAATTCACCTGTTATGTGTCAGAACAAGCTGCAAGATCAAGCGACATTTACCCTCTTGTTTGGGCACTTCCAATGCATTGTCCTCAGTAGCTACATTTACAAATATAATGTTCAGAATCACAATATGAAGTTAGAACAAAATAACAGAACCCTACCTCATATTATGTCTGCAGACTAGATTCATATATGAATACATTTATGAAAGTTTACTTATAAATTATTAAGGGTTTGGTTCAAACAAAATGTTCAACTCATTATTATAACATTATTACTAGAGTTAAGGTATAGAGGACATAGAAGGAACGAGGTCAAAATTTTATTGATAAATTATTCGCTTATACTTTTGTATCTCAGCTTTAAAAAATGCTCACTTTAGTGGTTCATCCTTTGCCATAAATCCAGGAATATTATTTTGGAGTTCAGGGATTGGAGAACATAAAATAATTATGTAGTTTCCTATACAATGTTTTTTTGTTTGGTTGGTTGTTTGGTTGTTTGGTTGGGGTTTGTTTTTTGTTTTTTTTTTTTTAAAGAAAGAGGGGACAGAGAGAGAGAGAGAGAGAGAAAGAAGCAATCTTTATTTAGTTTTTCATGTGACTTTCATTCCTCAAACACTTCATTATGTACGTGGTGCTGGGGTTTGAACTCGCCTCCTCGCGCTTGCTAGGCAAGTGCCATAACCGGTGAGCCACCGCTCTGCCCCCCCCACACACTTTTTTTTTAACCAGTAATCAAACCCAGGACACTTAACCACTGAACCGAACCCCCAGTTCTTTATATTTTTTATTTTGAGACAGTCTTCACTATGTTGTTTAGGGCCTTGCCAAGTTGCTGAGGCTGGCTTTGAACTTGTGATCCTCCTGCCTCAGACTCCCAAGTCACTGGGATTAGCAGGGATACGCTACCACGCCAAGCTAGAATGTTTTTGGTTTGTTATTGTTGTTATTTTTAAAGAGAGAAAGGGACAGTGAGTGAGAGAGAAAAGAGAGAAAGAGAAGAGAATAAATCGATTTTATTTAGTTTTTCATGTGGCTTTCGTTGCTCCAACACTTCTTTGTGTACATGGTGCTGAGGTTCAAACCTGCATCCTTGCACACGCCAGGCAAGCGCTGCAACCGCTGAGCCACTGCTCCAGCCCCCAGAATGTATTTTTGACCTCCCTAGGAATGATAAGGATGACAGGAGAACAGACTCCATTGCTGAATTGCTTGTGCCTGGCCTCGAGGAGAAACAGAAAGACAAAATTTGCTTTTTACAAATTCTTCACTAGAGGAGACTTAATCTTTATTTTAAGAACTCATCCCTGTAGCTACACAATCATTTGTATGGCAGTTGTCATCAGCATTCTGAATTTATGGGTGCTGTGTCTTTGGAAGAGCTCATAATTCTCCTGCTCATCTTTTTTTTTTTTTTCTCTTTCAGTATAATAAGGTATATAAGAGCCTGAAGGAGTTTTCTCAAAATGGAGAGAATTTCTGCAAGCAGATCACATCTATTCTTCAGCAAAGGTACGAAATGCACATTTGCAAGGGATGCTTCTTCCTCTGTAGTTGTAGAGGAATGACCAGAGGAAGGCTCACTGTCCTGCTTTCCAGCCTGCAGTGTTAGTTTGGTACTTGACAGATGGGTTTGAAGAATGATTCCCAAATACTATGCATTTGTTGATTGGATACCATAAAAATGAAGGAGAGAAATCTGCTTAGAAAGCCTCAGGCAAGTCTCTTCTGTTTACTCAGACTGAGTTTATCACCTCCCCAGAGGCCCACTGTTGTGCCCGATGTATACACCTGTTATTGTACTTTTCACACTGATGGCACTTATTACTTTATATTTTTGCATCCCCAAAAAGTGCAAAAGTCTCACTCGTTATTGTATGCTGAACTCTTGGAACGTCTCTGATTTCTTTGATAAATTTCTGATGAGTGAATGTTTGGATGAATGAAGTCATCATTTTCAGAACCATCTTCTCTTAATGCTAGGCATGATCATGTATCAAGCTGTGCACTGTGCTGAAATGAACACATTTAACTAACTCAAGACATCAGTTCTATAATAAGAAATTCTAAAAATATCTTTTAGAGGAGATTATGTTTTTAAAAGAAAGCATTTCAAACTTAAAATATTGTATATGTGCCATAAGATAAAGATACCATGGATCAACTGTGTTCTACACTGGTTGGTCAAGACCAAAGAAGAACATTAACTCTATCAAAACCAACGAATGAGAGGCTGAAGTGTGGCTCAGCAGTTACTGTGCTTCCCTGGCACGTGCAAGTACGGAAGTTCAAACTCAGCACCACATATACAACAGTCTTGGAGCAACAAAAGCCACATGAGAAACTAAAAGTTGACTCTTTCTCTCTCTTTAAAAAAAAAAAGCAAATCAGGTTTATCAAATGGCATCAAAACAAAAACTTTTTAAATATGAGATTTTTTTCCATCCTAATAGTCCAACTACTTTGATCTCTGAAAGGGAAGAGGGGAGAATCCATCTGGGAAGGTATTTCTTCTATAAGAAAATATTTTTATCAGTCTCAAAGAAAATTTTTTAAAATAAAACCAGTTAACTCTTTTACAAATTTAACTCATTACTTAAATTACAAAGTATCTATCTACTGCAGACGAGAAACGATCCGAAAGCAAAGTAGCTGTTCCTACGACCTGCGACCTGCGTTGCCACCATCTGGTTTTGATTAGTTGGAGTCCAAAAATCATGCCTTACATAGAGCTGTGAGGACAAAAGATAGGGAGGGGATAAATACACTGGCTATTAACCAGACTCAACAGTAAACTGAGAAGATTTGGGGGAGCGGCTGCTTGAAAATCGCCCATGACATCATATCTCCACCCTGCCAGGCTCACGCTGCTGTCTTCATCCAGGCAGAGTCTTCTCTCCTACCTATGTCTTCCTTGACCAGCCTCTGCCATGGACCTGTGAATGCAGGAAGCCCTCCGCTCACCTTTAGAGGGTCAAAGTGCCCCGTGAGGAAGATCTCTCCCTCTGTGGTTCACTTCCTCAGAGGGCAGTCTTTACACTTCGAAAATCTAAAGGGCACTGCTGGTGAGCAAAATCACATACATTTCTGGATAAAAGCTGCACGCATGAATCATAAATGCAAAGAATGGATCTAGAGTTTTAGCTACACCAAAAAATTGATGCTAGATACTAGATTATTTATTCAATTGATGCTTTCCTAAACATTTTGAAATGCTAGCCTGATACAACTGAATCATTTCCCCTCAACCGAGACGCCACTTTTGAGGCACTTTCGACCGATTCCTGGTAATGTGCATTTGTCTCCCATGCCTGAGCCGCCAAGTTTCCTCTCCTCACTCAGCTCTTGATCACTCAGTTAACCTGAGGGATGTTTGTTCACATGAAAGGAAATGGTGCTTTGGGGGAACCGTTTGCCAATGAACACAAATGCTGCTACTCCGTGGATATGTAGCACATTGTGTATTTTTAGACCATATTCTTCCGTGTCAGTTGACAAAGACAGACTGCTGCATCTCCCAGGACTGGATCATTTCTCTCCCATGGGAGTGATGTGATTCTGGGGTCACTGCCTCTTCCTACTGCATTTGAACTGACTCCACATATTACCTTAGCCAATAAGGATGGACGGTCCCAGCATAGCTGATGACATTCACCCTTCCTCCCCATTCTGTGAATTCAGAATGACTTTCCTAGTCATAGATAAGAAAAAGGCGAGTTCCTTCCAGCTATTTAGAAACAAGCCCAGAGTTTATTTCCTCTGCAATCCGTGGACCTATTGTGAACAAGTCAACAAGACAATGATGCATTTCCCTTGTTTTAGATAAATATATGGAAAGCCAGTTTGAAAGAAACTACCCAGTTTCTTAAGGTTTGGGACAAGTAATGGGAAACCCCACATGACAAGTAAAGCAGTACTCTTGGAATTCGTGGAGTAGCAATTTCCAGTGAGGGTTACGGCAGAAAATCACGATGGCAAACCCAGCAGCCCGCATAGTGGAAGATATAAGGAAGGAACCCACCGGGGCTTCTTTGAATTAAAGGTGCCTGCCACGGAAAATGCATCTAGTAAACTTTTATAGATTAATGAGTAAGTGTGTAAAAGATTGTTAATGGCTTATCTTTAATTATTGCCATCTATATATTATTAGAACTAGGTCTTTATTGTCCTTAGAGGTTTACATTTCTGGACATTTTACCTAGCAGTCTGTTGAATGTGGTTCTGCTGGGCTGAGTTCTGAATTAGTATGTGGATGTAAGAGGCAGCAAGCATCACATTTGAGCTGCAGTCCAGATACTGCTCCCTTTCCATGCTCAGCTACCATCTTGCACTCGTTCTAAATGGAGGTGATAGAAATGTGCAGTTGTTACTGAAACCCCGTTTTGCCTGGCTATTCCATAATTCATGGTCATGCTTCGCTTCTTTTATCCAGTTAGCTACTTAGTTACTTGGATTTCCTTTTTTGTTTTTTGTTTGTTTGTTTTGTTTTGTTTTGTTGCAGTAGCAAACTCAAATTTGGCCAGAGACACACAGCAGCTCCTCAATGCCCCATGCCAAAGTCCTTAAGGTTCACTTCAATACAATTACAGATCAGATTTAAGGAGACAAATTCCCAGAAACTCTGTTTGGCTCCCTGTACCCTCGTAGCTTGTGTTTAAACAGGGTTTGATGGGAAAATCAATTGTTTCTATGCAAGGAAAATTAAGATCAGATTTCCAAATGGCAAGAACCATTGCTGTGGACACTAGAAAAAAGAAAAAAATAAGGAGGTTTACTTGGCTCTCTGTTCCGTCCTTGATAAACCTCACCTTTTCTACCCCACCCATTATCCTGGGTGATCTAACTCCCATAGTCCCAGCTCCCTTGCGTATGGATGACTTCCAAATGTATATCACTAGGGCTGGAGCAGTGGCTCAGCGGTTTCTGCGCTTGCCCAGCAAGCACGAGGACCCAGGTTCAAACCCTAGCACCACGTACACAACTAAGTGTTGGAGCAACTAAGGCCATGTGAAAACTAAATAAAGTTGTTTCTCTCTTTCTCTGTCTCTCTCACTGTCCCCTCTCTTAAAAAAAAAACAAACAAACAAATGTACATCAGTAGGCAACGCGTCCTAATATACTTCAAGACACACATTCAATAGTATGTGGGATACTTCCTTTTTCTTCCATGTACCACGGAACCACACAGTCAATCTAACCAAAACAGAGTTCATCAAATTTTCTCCATAGTGGGCATTCCTTTTAGATTTTTTACCATGATTACTGGGACTACCGCCAACCCAGTCAAGCCCAACCCCCAGAGCCATCCTACCCATAATTACTTCTGTCTTAACTCCTATGACTTTGTATTTGTCTTTTTTTAAATCTCCTTCATGTCTATAGCTTTGTTTTTATTTTATGACCTCCTCCATTGTTCTGGAAAAATTCTTTTAAGCTAGCCTTCTGTCTATAGAGTTACTGTCCTGCCACAATGTGGTTCATATGCTACACAAAGGTACCTGGCTGAGCCCAATGAAGTAGAGACAAAACTCAAATCTACTCTCAACCTTTGTGCCTACCTCAGAGCCAAGTCCCTTCAGAAGGCTTCCCTTTTCTAATCCAAGCAGAGTTATCTGAATTTATCTCTATGTATCTTCCTCTCTGTGGCCATGACCTTGTTTAAGCTCCTTCAAAGACTCCCATGACTCTCAGGATAAAATTCAGCTCTCATAGTGTTTTATAAAGGACTTTTGAGATTTGAGTTCTGCCTTTTATCTGATTTCTCTCTATTTCCCCATGACCTCTTACTTCTCTTCCTTCCTGAACCACCTGTGATCTCTCCCTGTCCACCTTGGGTCCCTGTCACTGGCACCACTGCCCAGGTGCCCATATTAGCACAGGCTGTATCACCTGCCTGATAGGTACATCTTCACCTTCATTAGCTGACTCCATTCAACACATTCTTCATGACTCAGTTGTCCCACCATGAAAGACCTTGACTCTAGTCCCTAGCTTCAAAAAAGTGTGAGCACTTACCTCTGCTGTATCTCTTCCTGTCCTACACTGTTATTCTCTGTTCACTTTCGCCACCCCACTGGAAGCTGAACTCCTGAGGGTCTTCGTGTCCCACATGACTAGCAGTGTCCTAGCACAGTATACATTCCCTGAGTGAATGGATGCATAATGTCAGAGCTGCTCTGTGCCTTTAGGTACGTATGACTTTCAAGAGGTTCAAGTTAGGCAATACGTGAGGATCGATACACGGGTACGTCAAAGACATTTACTGGCACAGTACTGTACACAGCATACTATTTTGAACAAACTCTAGAAAAAACAAAAGCACAGAAAAGACCATGTACAGACCAGGCACTGTGTTAGAAGTGTCCTGTACTTGGTCTCTACTTTAATCCTCACAACCCAACATGGCACGTATATACTCATATCCATTCCTATTTTTCAGATAGGGTTATGGAAAAGGTGATGTGTTTTGCTTCTTACCCAGGCTAACCCAGGCTCAGGGCAAAGGCATCCTCCAAGTGGGCAGGCAGTTGGGGTGTCTTAGTTCAGTGCCTTTTGCAGAATTTTAGGGTCCTTAAGATAGGGACCTCAGTGGTCATCAAGCCCAGTAACTTTTACATCCTGTAGCTCAAGGGGACCTTGGGGAGCCCACAGTGCCTACTTCGGGAGGGGGGAGGCTAAGTGTGCGAGGCTTTGATCCTTCCTCACCCCTCTCCCAGAGACTCACAATAGCTCTCCTAGTAGTTATAGGATATGCTCATATTCAGTATCAAATCTTGTTTTGCTACTAAAAAAGCTTTGAAAACTGCCTTTCCTGTCCACTTGAACTGATTCCTCCCACCACAAGACTTCCTCCTCACCCGGTGAACACATTCAGCCTGGGAATGAACAAATGTGTAAGACTGGAAAGTTCTGGAGCCACCATAGCTTATGTGTTCCCTGGGTCAGAGTGAGCAGGGACTTGACGAGACTCAGCCTGGACATCTAAGAAGGGCACCACCAAGGACTCCCATTTCATCTTCTTATGCTGTTCTCGGGAACCATAATCAAGACAATGAGTAATGATCAAGGGGGCTAGCCAGAGAACTCAACTTCTTGAATAACAGAGCTTCAATTTGACTCAAATTGCCAATCACTAACTTCAGTTATTTTATTATTAATTATGTCTGAAATGCTAGTGATTGAACCCAGGGCCTTGTGTACAATAGACAAGCACTGTACCACTGAGCTACACCCTGGCCCTATTTGTTAATTTTTTAATTGTACATATTTATGGAGTGTAATATGATGATTTGATATATGCATACAGTAATTAATGATCAAATCAGAGTATTTGGCATATTCATCACCTTGTCTTTCTTTAAGACCCTCTGTTCTAGCTCTTTTGGAATGTACTGTATGCTGTTGTTAAGTTATTCACTCCACTGTGCCTCAGAATACTAACATTTGCTCTTGTCTACTTGAACTATGATCCCATTGGTCAACCACTCCCCACCCTCAAGGCTCTGCCCCAACAACAGCCTCTGCTAACTCTTAAATAACCTATTTATAAGATGAGTTTGTGACTAACTTTTAAAAGGCAAGCTGATAAGCCTTAAATGGAAAACATCAATATACCCAGCCCCAAACCAGAAAGTGTTGCTGGTGCAAAAAAGGAGATAGAAAATGGGGTGATATCGCATGAAAGAATTTGAGATTTCTAAAAATCTCTGCTTTTTAAAATTTATTCAGAAATTTATTTGTTGAAATCTCTTCTTAATTTTTAAAATAGGGAGGGTTCTGTCACCTACTTTTTGAAGCTCGAGAAGGTCTTAGTTCCATTTTAATTCCTCACAGACACAAGGGGAAATTATAGGGTTTCTTTTAAACCACTTTATAATTAAAGTAAGATCCTTGAAGACTAATTACATGGTCACTTATGCTATTCTTACAGTTTAATTTGTGCTGTATTGAAAATATTGATTTTGAAACCTCATATTTTCCATAGCTTCTTTCTTTCAAAAGTAGAATTTATTTTAAAATCTAAGTCAAATATTGGTCTTTGATCTATTGAGTAGTCCTCATTACTACTAATGAAAATATATTGGAGCTGGAGCGGTGGCTCAGTGGTTATGGTTCCTGCCTGGCATGCGTGAGTACACAGGGTTCAAACCCCAGCACCCATGTACACAACTAAGTGTCAGAGCAATGAAAGCCATGTGAAAAACTCAATAAAAATTGATTCTCTCTCTCTCTCTCTCTCACTGTCCTTCTCTCTTAAAAAAAAAAAAGAAAGAAAGAAAGAAAGAAAACATATTGACCTGCCTTGCATGCTGAGAGGATATTAGAATATAAGTAGATTAAAAGTCTACTATTTCCCTGGTTCAGAATCTGCACAACTCACTGGAATATTCTGAGCTAGCACTACTCATCCAAAGTCATACACATCACCAAATTTATGTGTGCCGAGACAATTTTCTGGAGAAGGCATTGACTCAAATTAGAGATGGTGATTGTAAAATGGAAATAAAAGAAATGCGGAAGGATTAGACGAGTATGCACAATTACATCCAAGCTTGTTCCTGACGATTTTAGTGAGGGAAAGAACACTCCATGTCTTCCTTCGAGGTCAGCCCTGCCCACTGGACGCCCTTTGCACCTGGTACCTTTTGTGTGGCAGCCATGATGAGCAGCTCCACCCAGGGCCTGGGAGGAAATTAATCTTGGTGGAGGTGTGAGCTGCTGCCTCTGCCCCAGGAAAGCTCCAAGGGGCATATCCTGTGCAGCAGGCACCCTGAAGGATGCATGTGTGGGACTTATTCCTTGACAAACTTCCCGACTTCCAAAAAATGACAGCTCTCTCTGCACTTCTGCACTTGCCACTTGGAATGTGCCTTCTTATAAGTGGTTTTCTCTGAATTGAGCCATTTAGCAACATTAAGGTAAAAGCCATTGAGTGCCAGAAGCCTGGAAGACTGTCCCACACCCACCCTCCTCTGACTTAGAGTCGTCTGTGAGGTTCCACAAATGGTCATTAGGGCTTAAAATGCAAGGGGAGATGGTTACAGCCTGCTGTGTTTGGCTGATTTGAATGCAGCTTCTGAAACCTTTCAGGTCATCAATAAATGGCAGGTAGAGAGTCAAGGGACATCTGTGCTCTTCCAAGAGGTGGGTTGTCAGGCCAGCTTCAAAAGGCTAGGTCAATGATATTTGATGTCAGAGTCTCCTCCTTTTCCACTTTGACAGACCCTCCACACCTCTACTCCCCACCCCCAGGCCTTCACAGATGCTTCCAGCAGAGGCCCACCTTTGT
Source organism: Aplodontia rufa (assembly GCA_004027875.1). NCBI lineage: Eukaryota > Metazoa > Chordata > Mammalia > Rodentia > Aplodontiidae > Aplodontia > Aplodontia rufa. Next base: position 30,047 of record PVKS010015589.1, on the reverse strand, counting down.
CTGCAGGGAGGCAGCCCTGGGGTGGGTCTCTAGCTGCCAAGCAACCAGGAGCTGTGAATCATTAGAAGACTGTAATTAAAGGCAAAGGAGAGGCTGTGTCAATTTTAAAAAGCATTTTTGTTTGCTTCCTCCACAACTCTCCCTTTACAGCTTCTTCCCCACATCCTGAGAGGTGGGAAAATGGAGTGGTTTACTCAGAGGTACCCAGCCAGAGGGCCCATATTCGAATCCCAAGTCTGTCACCTCCTTCACTTGTGTCCTCTGGCGAGTGACGGAGCAGACTCTCTGTGCCTCGGCATTTCCTCCATGAAATGGGTAGAGAAACTGTGCTGGCCTCACGGGGTTACTGTGAGTTAAATGAGGAACTATCCCTGAGACACCTGGAGTAGTGTCTGACATGTTTTAAGTGCCCGATAAAGGCTGGCTGTTGTTATTTTGCGTGTAGACAGAGCAAGGTCAAGCATTAGCAGCGTCAGAGCGGTGAGGCTCCACACTGTCAGCGGAGTGCTCAGCACACACTTTTCCTGGGCAGGACACTAATCTGTACACCCACACGCCTGCCCTGCCACAGGTGCCTAAGATGCTGGATCGTGAAGAGCAGCTTTCCAACACCAGAAACGCTGGCAGGCAATTGGATCTCCTCGCCTGGCTTCCTGCTCTGCGTAGGAGAAAGCCAGTGGAGATACCGGTGTTCAGGAGCACCGACGGCCAGACTCAAAGTGCCAAACGGCCCCAAACAAGGACCCTCTCCCATTCCTACTGACAAAACTCGACCTTCCCCCTCCCAGGTGACCCAGTTAACGATATAAAGGAAAGCAGCACTTCTGTCCGGCAGTTGTCCTTTTCACTCCTGTTTAGCCTGTGAGACACTCTGGGCAGCCTGTAAAAGCATTTTGAAAGTGAAATTGAACTGGGAGGAAGAGGCTGTGCCTGACAGCTCCAACTGCCTTGGCAACTCCTTGGGGCTCTATGTGGCAGGGGACAAGAGACAAGAAAACTGCAGATTCCTCCCCCTGCACTGTTCACCTCTTGAGACTTGGGATGCTGTGCATATTTATTGACCCCTTTGAGCACATATTAATATCATTGGAAGAATTAATATTTGCCAAGAATTTGCTTTGTGTCCTGCACTTTGAGTCAAGCACTATCGATCCATCACGCTTAATGCTGTGTCTGCTGCATTCAAGAAAGGATGGGGTGCTGGGAAGGAAAACCCTAAAAAGCCCTATTGTTATAGTGGACTAGGAAAGGTTTATGTGCCTACTTGTTCCCAGCGCTACGACGCGGTTCACTCTGACATCAGAGCTGAGCGCAACGCAAACGAGTGGGAATGCACCTAAATGAGCTTGTCAGTTTAAAACTTGTGAAGTGGTGAGGCAAGAACAGGCTTGTGGTGGAGAACATAAGAATTCTAACTGAGACCCAGCGCGAAGTTCATTTATTCATTCTTTCATTCAGTTATTCACATCATACACACTGAGGAGCTGTTATGCACCAAGCACGATTCTCCGCCTAGAGATTCAACAATGAATAAAAGAACTCTTGAGAGTCATGGAGCTAGTTACATTCTATGGGTGTTCACAGAAGTACACTAAAAAATGATAATGTGATACAAGATAGTGATCAGTGCTAGGACAGAAATAAAACTATAAGGGAATAGTGACAAGGACTCCTTTTAGATAGGGTAGCTCTGAAGAGATGACATTTGAACCAGACCTATTTGGGATAACACGAAGCAGAACAGCAGAACGCCATGCGGTCGCGCAGTGAGAGGAGTGCACGGCAGAGGACCCAGTGAGTGCAAAGGCCCTGAGGCAGAGTGGCAGCTGGCAAGAGGAGAAGCAGTGTGATTAGAGGGAGAGGGGCTCAGAATATGCAGGACCCATAGCAACCGTTCCAGTCCCTGATACCCCAGGCTTGAGTTGTTATCATATTTTAATCCTCACCAAACCCTGATGCTGCCTCACTGAGCAGGGCTCTTTCTCACTCTGCTAATTGCAGTGTATTCCTAGAGCAGAGACATAGATTTTAAAATACAGCTAAATGTTTATCTGCTAACTCCATTCTTCAAAACTAGTTGCCTTAACTCTTCCTGATACCTGGGCAACTTCTGATTCCAAATGAGTGTTTTCTGCACCCGTGCTTTAATGTACATCCTACAGCATTCCTTCTTCCAAGAAAGTGGCAAAAATACTTAAAATACAGCTGGACTAATGAATAAAAATTTTGTAATAAATCAAGAGTCTTTGGATTTTATAAAAGAGCTGTCTGTCTTTATTTGGTTTTAACATCGAGTTCAGTTTGTGTGAAAATATGTAGTCATTAGGAAGTTACTGAAGAATTCTGGGACTGTTTCCTATAAGAAATGAAGTGAAAAATAATTTTGAAGACATTTTATAATAAAAGCAGTGCTAAAATCCTAGAAAAATATGCAGTGAGACCTCTTATGGTCCACATTAAGAAGAAAAATACAGATTGAGCTTAATTTCCTACATTTCCTTTATCTGTGCCCAGCAGAGAGATGAATGAGAACACGCCTCTTTGTAGCTACTGATGGACCTGTAAATAGGCCATGGTGCAGTTTAGGGTGAGAGTGAGCCAACAGAGCCAAGGAGGTTGCTTTTGGAGGGCATGTCCAGTCCTCCAACTGAGCCTTGTCCTGCATAGAAAGGAAAGGAAGTTTGCCTTTTCAAAATATGATGCCGGCTACACTGCAGCTTCCCATTATAGTACCATGAGATACGGGCCTGTAGTCCCAGCTACTTGGGAGGCTGAGGCAGGAGGATTCCTTTTAAGGTATTGCTTTGTTCGTTCAATCATAACGCATCATGTATTTCCAGTGATTGCAATCTAGAGCTAATCTGATTAGTGCTACTTCTGATCCTTCCCAGTTGGGTTAGATTCCTAGGGCTGCTGTAACAAGAAACCACAGACTGGGTAGGAGGCTTGAACAACAGACTAGAAGTTGGAGATCAGGGCGTCAGCCTGTTTGGTTCCTTCTGAGACTGTGAAGGACAATGTTTCATGGCTCTGTCCTGCTCCGGTGGTTTGCTGGCAATCCCTGGCCCTCTCCCGCCTACAGATGCATCGGCCCTATCTCTGCATGTGCATATGCATGTGCTGTTCTCCCCCTGTACAGGTGGTGTCCAAATTTCCCCATTCCATGAGGACACATCACATTGGTTTTAGGCCCACAGTATTCACCTTATCTTGATCTTTATCCTCAAAAAGACCCTATTTCCAAATAAGATCGCAATCACAGGGTTAGGAGCTCAATATCTTTTCGACAGACAGTTCAATCCGTAAAACTGGTGTGAAAGAAGGTTAAATAAAATGCTCTCAGCTAGCTTTGCGGGATCCTTTTCCATATCCGTAAGGGTTTGCCTATAGACAAGAGAGGCCTTTTAGGAAGTCATCTCTTTATTACATTTTCATCCTTAATTTGCTTTCATGTGTGTGTGTGTGCATGCACACGCATGGTTTTGCTGATTTCTGAGTGGCATGTTCTGTTTAACAACTATCCTTCGCTAACAGGGCAAACCTGGAGATTAGCTATGCCAAAGGACTTCAGAAACTGGCAATCAAACTGAATAAAGCATTACAGAGCACAAAGAAAAAGTAAGTACGATGGCGAAGGTAAGGCAAAGTCATTCTTAGAAGAAGACAGTGTCCTCCAGCTTCCTCTTACCCATGTCGCAGGTGCATGCCGATGAGATGGCTTCCAGCACGTGCTACGTGATGGGCACTGTTAAGTGCTTTGCAGAAGCTTCCACTTAGTCCCCCAACAACCGGAGGAGTCTCACTATCATCTCTCTTTACAGAAGAGGCCTTGAGGCTTGGAGAATTTAAGAAACTCCCAATCTTATAGTGAATTGCAGAACTGGACGGCAACTGGGTCTGTGACTCCTAAGCCCTCACTCATAACCGGCTTGGTGACAGTATTTAATTTGAGAAGTAATGTTAAATCAGAAGGTCTTGGAGCCAGTGTGTATTCTGTTATCTCTACTCTGTGGCCCTTGATAAGCAGCTCAGTCTCTTCGTGCCTTGATTTCTCCCTCTCTTTGATGGAGTGTGATGGGTGTGTGTCCCATCGTGCACGTGTGAGTGTGTGTGCGTGATGTGCATATTAACTGTGGTAACAAGTAGAAAACGTTTAGTTAGCAAAATTGGTGCAAAATGTTGTTTATTCACTTTCACCTTGGAGTAAAATCGATTCCTTCTTTGGGGAGACTGAAGAAAGATACTGATATTCTGAAAGTGGTCTGCTTTGAAGATTCTTGACTAATGTGTATAGATGTGACCCAAAACAGGCAGTACTATTTCAAGAGCTTCTTGCCGTGATGAAAGAGAGAGGGAAAGGACAGGAACAAAGGGGGTTTGGGGGCCCAAATTCCCACTCCTTAGACATCGCCTGCGTGGATGTCACTCGTAATTGCAAATGATGGCTTTGAAATGACTCTGACTCTTAGCCTTGTTCTTATTTTTTGGGTAGTATTTTGGCACACCACAAAGAAGTTAGCGCAGCACAATGGTGAAGTACAGACAGGCTGCTTCTGAGGCTGCCCGGGTTTAAGTTCCAGCCCCACCACTTACAGATGAGTGGCCTAGCACAATTTATCTTCCTCTCAATGTCACTTTAAAATGGAAATAGCATCTCTCTTATAGTCTCTAGTAGCAGTAAATGAGATCAGACAAGTGTGTTGAGCAGAGCACCTGACAGGAGCAAAAGCTCCATACGTCCATTTTGTCTCTAATGCTAATTCCTTAATCACCTCCTAAGGAGTAAGAGGTGGAGGAGTGTGCTCCCGATTGTGTTGCAACCCAGCATCCAGCATGGGACCACCAAAGAACTGGTGTGTCCAGAATGTTCCATCAACCAGCCTTAGTATATTTAGAAATAAATATCAATTGAACCTTTACCATACCAATATCTGTTTTAGGTATTTACTTGCACAGATATCCCAATGTATTTTTATTTTTAAAAAATCAGTTAAGCCATACACCTGTAACCCTAGCAATTCAGGAGGCTGAGGCAGGAAGATTGTAAGTTCAAGGCCAGCCTCAGCAACTTGGTGATGCCCTAAGCAACTTAGCAAGACTCTGTCTCAAAAAAAACAAAAACAAAAAGCAAGGGATATGGCTCAGTGCTTAAACACACTTTGGTTAAATCCCTGGTACCAAACAAAAAAGTCAGTTAAGTAGAGTCAGAGAAATGTGATTCTGCCAAGGTCATGCAAGAAACACAGGGGGAGGGGCTGCCTCCAGGCCCAGCCCCTCTGAGGCCAATAGTCCAGGTCCCCTGCCCTGCTACACAGCTGCTCTGAGGGGTGAATGGGAGATTCTTTCCCAAGACATGCCTGGCATGCTCTTCAAAAGAACAATTCTATTGAGGATTAATTTACAGGCAGTAACAAGTGCCAGTCTGAAGTAAAAAGCAAAGCCCCAACAGACATTTTCATCATGCTGAACTATTCCTGGGACCTGTTTGCTTTCCTTCCCTCCCCAGCCCCAAACAACCACTCATTTGCTTCCTGCCAATATAGAGCAGTTGTGTCTTTTCTGGGCTTTCTGATCATTGGCAGCGCACAGTAGGTCCTTTTGTGTACTTGGTTGTGTGCCTGTCTTTGGATGTGTAGAAAGTTTGGGATCTTTTGATGCTGTCCTGCCCTCTGTCTGCAGGATGTACACTCAGCCATTAGAGGCAAAACCTGTGCACCATTCAGATTTTGACTCCTCCCCTCCCTGTCCATCAAAACCAACATGGGCTCTGTCTCTGCACTTGGGTTCACTGTCCTTTACTGTATTTTTTTTTTTTAAGAGAGAAGGACAGTGTGAGAGGGAGAGAATCAATTTTTATTGAGTTTTTCACATGGCCTTCATTGCTCTGATACTCAGCTGCGCACCTGGGTGCTGGGGCTTGAACCCCTGTACTTGTGCATGCTGGGCAAGCGACGCAACCGCCAAGCCCCTGCTCCAGCCCCTCCTTTACTCTTTTTTTTTTTTCCTTTTTAAAGACAGAAAGGGAGAATCAATTTTTATTTATTTTTTCATGTGGCTTTCATTAATCTGACACTTCATTGTGCAGATGGTGCTGGGGTTCGGACCCACATCCTCATGCAAGCCAGGCACTGAGCCACCTCTCCAGCCCCTATCCTTGACTTCTGAAGGCAGACTATATACAGGCTGCTGAGAGCTGGGTTCTTCTGTGGGAGAAGATAGCATCACACTTCCTAACCCTCCTCCTCTGCCTCTGGGGAGCTGGCAGTGCCCTCTTTGTGTTAAATTGGAGTGTCTCCCAAAGGGTCATAAAAGGTCTGAGACATTGTACCAAGCATTGACAGGGAGCAAAAGCTGGACTCCAACCCCAAGAGCAGCGAGCAGGATCTGACCAGGGTGTCAGAGCCTCCGCCACTTAACTTCTCAAAGACTTGAGTTTACTCATTGGTAAAGTGAGGAACCTGAAAAGATGGGTCTTTAAGGCCTTCTAACCCAGCATCCATCTCCCACCTGATCTCTTCCTCGACTATGTGATTTGCCTGATTTTCTACAGACATGAAATGGAAGATGAATTCTAAATGACAGTTTCTGGGGGGAAAAGCAGCATATATGATAAGTATGGTGCAAATAAATATACACACAGAATCTGACCCATGGAGAAATGGAAATAAGTTTGGGGAAGCGAATGTGCTGACTGAGTGCAGCGCTCCGGCCATGATACTTTATTTCTTAGAGTTCTTGTCTGTCTCTCCACCCACCCCATTTGCCTCTAGCTGTCTCAGCAACGCCTGGGCCTGGGCCTCGGAGGGCATGCGATCCGCTGCAGACCTGCATCAGTGAGTGCGCCCCACCCCCACCCCGCCTTGCCCCTGCCCCAGGGAGGTCATATGTGTATAAGGGGTGAGGTGCAAGCAGTCCACTTCAAACTTGCACTGCAAAGCTGTGCGGTGACACACCTGTTCATTTCCCTAGAGAGTAACTGGGAAAGGAGATATAAACCCTAAGACAATGACGGTATGTCTTTATGCTCGACTTCCAGAAAACTTGGCAAAGCGATTGAATTGGAAGCAATAAAACCAACTAATCAAGTCCTGAGCATGCAAGAGAAAAAAAGGAAATCCGTGAGTCAAAGCTTTTCTTTTCTTCCCTATTAAAAGCAAGATTTTCATCCGTGCCCCGTGGAGGAAAAGGTGATAATAAGTCCCACCGGGTCTCAGGAATTTATTGTGAAAATAATCAAAACATACACTCAAGATTTATGTGCACGGCTATTAGTGCACTGTTTATAGTAGCGAAAAAGCGGCAACTATTTCACCATTAGGATGAAAGCAGGCAATAGAATACTATGCAACCATTAAAAATGTGATTATAGAAGGATAAGAATGCAGCTCAGTTGTACAGCATTTGCCTAGTATGTGCAAGGCCCTGGGTTCAATCCCCACACCAAAAGCAACAAACAAATAAAAATCTTCTTATAGAAGAATTTGATCACATGGGGATTTTTTTTCACAATGTAGTATTAAATAAAAAAGCACGATGAAAGCAATCTAACAAACAATACTATCTGAATTTGTAGCATAAATATAGGCATGCACCCAGGGGGGAAAAACCCTGAAAGAACCTTCCCAAAGTGTTAACTTGAAATACCTTGAGATGATGAGATTGCAGGTTATTGTTATTTCATATTTTGTACTTTTTGTAGGATATTTTTTCAATTTTATCAAATCCTTTTGTAGACAGAAGAACATGAGCACAATTGATAAAGATGCTTTTCTCTGCTTATCAGTTTAGGATCATGTAAAGGTAATAATAGGTACAACCCTCAAATATTCTTAAAATTGAAAAGTAAGTGGTCATCGACTCCCTCGGGTGCCTGGTCCTCTTACAGCACATCTTCTGTTCTTCCTCTGCACCTCTCCTTCCAGAACAGTCTCGTTTGTGCTTCTTTTTCTTTGTGTGTCATACCGCTGTTAACGTGGGCTTGCTTCCAGGCCACACCTCTGTAACATTATGGATGCTGCTTGACTCTGTTGAGGGGGGATTTGGGAACGCTCTGATGGAAGACAAATTAAAGATTTTTCAATTCTAACTCATTAAACTGAGGTAGGAAGGAGGATAGATATTTGTGTGTACATTCACTTATTTTACCAGAGTGGATGTTCTACCTGGGGCTAGGGTGATGGAGAGAAATGTACAAGAATTATTAGAAAGCCATAGCGACATCTGCCTTTGCAAACCAGCCTGATAAAAACGAAACACAAAACTATATTTCATTAATTAAAAAATATTTTTCGTACTATATGATAATTACGTTTCCTTAATACTTACCATAAATTAGGCATAGAGCGATGGGAACTTATCACAGTTGATGTTGTGAGCCCCAGGCTGTTGTCCCTGTTTGTTTTCTTCTTTTCAGCATTATCCACCCCCGCCCCTCCAACACACGATGCAGAACCTTTCTGTCTCACTCTTGCACAAAAGGTAGAATATTAGATTTCATTCTGTTTTTTTTTTTTTTTAGAAAGAGCAGACAGTGAGAGAGAGAGACAGAGAGAATCAACCTTTGTTCAGTTTTTCATGTGGCTTTCGTTGCTCGGAGACTTCGTTGTGTACGTGGTGCTGGGGTTTGAACTCACGTACCTGCACACGCCAGGCAAGCACTGCAACCACTGAGCCACCGCTCCAGCTCTAGATTTCATTTTTAAAAGTGAACTTGTTCCACAATGCAGTCACATCTATAGGATCAAAAGTGGCATGGTGCATAAAATTATTTTCATTATATTTGGTATAATAAACCATGCACTCTAAATTTAGTCAACTGGGGGAAAAATAAAAGCTTAGCACTTCCTGGATCTCAGAGTAGTTGAGTGATGGCTTGATGGACTGAGCCTGTGGTCCAGGAAAAAAGATTCTGCCCTGACTTTTACTACTCTCCCTGGGGCATTGCCTAGGTCCACTGTCACCGTTATTGTTACTGTGAGTTACGATTAAGAATTCAATCTTCTTGAAATTAAAGCAATAGTCACATCAGGGGCAGTGGAGATATTTAGTTAAATTAGTGTGGCCAGGACTGTAGTGATTCTCACGTGGACTGATGCTGAAGAGAATGTCAAGGGGCCAGCAGTGGCTCACCCTCCGCAAGGGCCTCCTCCGCATGGTTGCATGCATGAATGTGCTTTTTACATCATTATAGATTAGAAATCATTTCTCTTCCAAGGCCAGTCAGCAGACAGTTGACAGAGAGATAAGGGAGTTTGGCTACTTTCCTCAGGAAATGTCTGCGGTAGGATTTTGAAACTCTAGGGGATTGTAAGAGTGATTGTTGTAGAATCAATAAGTCAGCACAATACTGTCTTGGTTTAGGATGCTGTTGTTATAAAATAACATATACTGAGTGGCTTCGAAATAACAGAAATGTTCTCGTTACTGTTCCAGAGGCTGGGAAGCCTGAGAGCCAGGCACCAGCACATCTGGTGTCTGGTGAGGGCTCATTGCCTGGTTCATAGACAGCTGTCTTCTTGCTGTGTGCCCACATCGCAGAAGGAGCAAGGGAGCTCTGGGGCCCTCTTTTATCAGGGCACCAACCTGTGCATGAGCGACCCACCCTCATGACCAATCAACTCCCGAAGTCCCCATCTCCAAATCCCTCCCATTGAGGGGACAGGTTTCAACCAACGAATTTTGGGTGTACATAAATATTTAGTCTATAGCAGCAACTAAATAAAAAGACAGCAAAATTTTTTTTTCATTTTTCTTTTCAATAGCTTGAAAATGAAGTTGAGAAGACAGCAAGTCTTGTTGTTAACAACTGGAATCAGCAGATTAAGGCAAGTGTTCCACGAATATCATTCATGTGATCTTGATTTTTAGTTCTGAAACTTTTTTGCTTCTGCACAAGCATTATCGTATATTCTACTGCTGCTAAGTGCTAACTCACTTGAGTTATTATATAGGCATATTTTTAACTAAACCAAAGAAGAATATGGCTCAAAATAAGTTATTCATAGCTAACACTCAAATGACATTTATTTTTACCCAGTGTCATAGATTTATATGTTGATCATCACAATGACCAAGCATAGTACATGACCTTGCATTGTCCCATTTTACTGATGGGGAAACTTTAAAGTTTAAGTAATTTTCCCAAGGTTATAAAGTTGGTTAATGGTTGAACCAAGAATTCTTACAAGTTCTTGGACTTCAGAGTCACTGCTCTGTCCTGTTATACTATACTGACTCTCTCTATATATAATCAGAAACTCAGGACAAGTGACAAACACCATCTGAGTTTGGGATTTTCTTTTGGAGACTATTGGCGATTTTGACATCACTAGTGAGAGGGCTTGGTGAAGGGAGGGTAGTGACTCTCAAGTTGAAATGCGTAGTCAATTCCATAAGTATGTTTAGTCTGCTTCTTGTGCATAATACCACACTAAGATATGATCCTTGTTTTCAACTAATTTAAAATTTAGCTGGCTAGATAACATGTGCAGAAAATAGTGAATGAATTCTAAGGAGAGGAATACTGAACTGATGTGGGAAGCTACAGCATCCCACTATAGGTTCTTTATAGAGAAAAAGCAGATGGAACACATATTATTCCAGAATAATCTTGTTAGGAGAAGTTCATTTTAAGTAGGAAGGATAAGAAACTAGGAAATCTGCTGAGAAAACCCAATGATATCTTTTGAGAGGACTTGCACTTCAAGAGTTCAAATTTTTCTTTTTCGTCTCCAAAGTGTTAGTGCCCAGAGAGAACATTTGCAAGTGAACAGTTACTGGGGCCAAATGAACAGAGACGCCCCCAGAAAAAGTGGCCTTATCATTGCTACTGAAGCTTCGGCTGAAACGGAGGATTCCATAGAACAAGGACATTAATGAGAAATGTTTGCAGTAAATGAATTTCTACACCCATAAGAATTGTTCTGCTAAAACAAAGCTCATGAAAATCACTTTTATAATAAATCTTTAAATGTCTCAGAAAAAGTATCCAATTATTTGTTTTCAATAAAGTATCCATTATTTGTTTTCAGTTCTGCTTTTGATTCTCTGAGCGCTCTTAAAAAAGGATTTTTTTTAAAACCAATTTTCTTTAAATATTCAGCTTTCACAGGAAATCTAATACAATGGACCCAAAGCCAGAAACAATGCTCTAAAGCTGCAATTGCTTCCAAGAACACAAAAATATCTTTTATTATTTCCCAGTTTCTACCAAGTCATTTTGCTTAATAAAATGATCGTGTTTTTTATGAAGAGTAACAGAAATTAGAGAACATAAATTCTTGAGCCATAATACTTTTCTCTCCAGTTGCAATTCTAGGGATTTAGCATGTCAATAATGAAGCAGTCTCTTTTCGAGACACGAAGGCCAAGCCTTAAAGGACCAAGCACCCTTGCCTCACATTCTCACTCACCAGCAGCCATGTGGCTGTCAGAAGGTGAAGGGCAGGGCTGTAGTTGCTCTTCCTGGAATTCCGTTTTGTAGACCCTCACGTGTTTTGAGAGAGGTAGAAGTTTCTGCCTCTGATTCTCAAGGAAAAATTCCCAGGGAAATGAGCCCAAGCTTTCCCCTTCATTATCCAGGTTCCAAGGTCTTGCTATCTTGAGCTGAGAAGCCAAGCAATCTTTCAATCAGCCTCGCTCCTGAACAGGCTGAATCCAACTGAACCTGAAGACTGTTTGCTTATTTTCTCTCTGGATCATCAACTTTTAGCCAGAATCAATTGTGAAGAATAAGAAATGGCCACCTGAATCGGAACCCACACCAAGCTCTGATGCAGCCACAGGGTGGGGAGCAATTCTTCCTTCCCCACCTCTTCCCTCACCCCCCCCCGCCGCCTCCCAACAAGCAGGGCACCTTACAGGGTGCCAGGCAAATGCCCAGCTCTGAAGCCAGGGCAGCAGGGAGCAAGATCTCCACCCTTGCTTAACTGTTAAGACAACATTTTACAACAGTCTCAGTTGTGGCCCAGGTCGACTCAAAAGAGTGACATGGGCAGTCTTCTGGATTTGTTGTGATATCACTGTGGTCAAGCCATACTCTCTAGGGCAATGTCCGGAAGGTGTTCAGGCCTCCCTTGACTGAGCAAAACACATAGCCACCCACACAATGATCAAAGATACAGTGGTTCTCAAGCACAGTGTTCGCTGCTGTGGTATTTTAGGCAGACTTTGAGGAGAGGGAGGGAACGAAACACTAAAAGCATCCAAAGCTTCAAGCCAGCACATGGACATGCCTCGTTCAATACAGAGGAGCTTTGCTCTTGATAGCTGTTTCTGCTCCTTTTTATCTTGTGTGTATGTTTTTGACTCTAGGCTAAGAAAAAATTAATGGTGAGTACAAAGAAGCATGAAGCACTTTTCCATCTTGTCGAAAGCCCCAAGCAGTCCATGACCCAGAAGGAGAAGCAGAAGGTAAGCTGTTGTGGGTGACTGGGTGCATGGAGCTGGCAGGCTCCTGCCCTGAGCTGGGAGCGTAAGAGAACTGACTGGTTCCTCCTTCTTATTGACATGATAGATTAGGCCAACAGTTTTAATTGTTTAAACAGAGGATCTGATTAATAGAAAAAAACCTCAGGTCATATTAAAAGTAAGTAAAAATACATATATACATACTTTACATATACTGGATAAAGTATGTAGAATTTTATATATATTATACTAATATGAACATTATAAGACAAAGTAGAAATGTTTGTAGAGTGAGAAACATGAAACAATATTTTAAACAATGAGCTAACTGTGATATGTATGTAATACTAGGTGAAATCATTAAGTTAGTGTATAAGCAAAATATATACTTTAGGCAAGGTTTAGTCTTAACTCTAGTAAATATTAATTCATCTTTCTAACAGTCCTGTTGATAATTTCAATCTTAAAATAATTAAACAATTAAAAAATTTCATGTCTTGCTAGATCACCCAGTTTTTGCTTTTTAATGTGAGCCACGGTGTGCTTATAACCAAGAGCAGAAGGAAGAATCAGCGCTGATGTTTTTGTGGCTTCTGTGTATTTACATTGTTAGTAGTAACAGAAGTCTATGGGTTCCTGGAAGAAATATTTTGAAGAAGGTATTGAGGAATGAGATTGATCAAATTATGTTATGTTCATGCATAAACATGGCATAATGAATTCTACCATTACATATATTTATAATGCATCAATAAAAATAAATTTTAAAAGAAAAAAATTATTTCTCAGGCATTTGTGCATTTTGTTATATCAGTCCAATCAAAGCTGGATAGGAACTCTAAATCCACCTGGTTCCGGTGCATGCCAGTGGCCCTTGTCCCGGGATGCTGAAAGTGAAGACACTTGTAAAAACCTGTGGCCGCTTCTCAGGTTGCAGAATCCCTGCTTTTTCTCTAGGCCACTGCAGAATCCACAGCTGTCCACACCCGGGCACCCATGTCCATTCAGGTATTCAATGGGAGCTTGATAACTGTGTTCTTAGGCAAAAATGAACACAGATGATATTGGGATGCTGGAATAAAAGCAAGTACTTTCTGCCTACACCCACAGTTGGTCATCTTGCACAACTCTCAGACTAGAAACTTGAAACATTCAACACCTTCTTCAAATACGTAGTCCCCCTGAGGAAGAACAGGCAGCCTGGCTGCAGTCCTGAACATCCTTGAAAGAAAATTGTCATTGCGAGGAGCTTTATCGTTTTATCTGAAGAGACTCTTAAACGGATAACTTACATCCATCGTTAGCAAGATTTTACAAGGTTCCTGTTTCTTCACATGTCAGTCTTCACAGTTTGAGATTTCAACAAGTGTTGAATAGCAAGGCGGCCTCCAAGGAGGCTAACGGGGTGTGCAAAATTCTCAGCAGCTAGACCTGGCCTAGGCGTTCTGAGCCCTCGTTAGGAACCATTCTTTATTGATGACAAGTAATAACAAAGAACAAAGATTGCACAGTTGAGCGGTGACTTTTCTCTTCCTTCTTTGTTAGTAGCTTCTCCGGGAGGTGGAAGTCTGTGGTCCTCCCAGGTCCCCTTGTAGCGGGTCCTGCAACCACGATCTATGTCTGTTCTTACACCACAGACTCCTCCTCCTTCGCTGCTTAATCTGATAACCCCTTTCTAGTCCTAAAGCGGGTCACCTGAGGCAGCATTCATTTCTCATTTTAATAGAAGTGTCTTTACCTCCGGTTTGAGCTGCACCTCTGCTGCTCGGCAATTCCTGCTGTTTTCCTGCTGGACAGTCACTGTTCTCGCCAGCAGCTGATCTAAGCTGCCATTTTCGCCGCCTCCATCCTCACACCTGCAGGCAGCAGACTCTCCTGCTTCCTACCTCTCAGAGTGAACAGAAGGCAGCACAGCCATCTCTGCCTTCCCGGGAAGAGCATCTGCATCCCTCCAGCGGAGAGCCCAGTTCATCCTGTGCCCGGAGCGCAAGCCTCTCACAGACCCTCTGCGTAACCCCACTCTCTTGTATCTTGGGCTACTTCCAATGGTTCTTCCCTCATCTCAGTTTGCTGCTTTCCCCACGAGTGTCCTTGCTGTCAAAAACAAAGTCCTAAAAAGAAAAAGAAAGAAAAGCAAACAGTCCTCCTTGTTGTGAGAGCCAACAGGTGCTTTCCAGTTCTGACCTTATTTGAACTTCTTGGAAGCATGAAATGTTTATTTCCCCTTTCCAGAAACATTCTCTGCTTTGAGAATCGAATCTTACTCTTGGTTTTCCTTCTTCCTCTCTGGAAATTCTATCTTAAGCTCCTGTGGACTTCTTTTTCTGCCCCACCTGTGTATATTGCCTTCTCTGAAGATTTCTCTCCAGGGCCTTACTCTGTTTGATTCACCATGTGTCTCCAACACGGAACTCTTGATGTCATGTAGTCAAGGAACATACGCTCGAGGCTTCAACTGCTGTAACTACGTACACAGTAGCCGAATTTTTGTCTCCAGCCTAAACGAGTCTCTGCACTGTCTCTGTCACCTCACACTTAATGTCCAGTCTGACCCGTTACTTGTCTCTTTCCAAACATATGCTGAATTCCTGTGTTTTCTAGATCTTTGAATATCACCTCTTGCCATATCCTTCCAATTCTAACCCCTAGGTCAAAAAATTCTTGGGCTCATTTGCTTGTATCTGCCTCCCTGCCACTGCTCGCTCCAGGTTTACCATCATCATCTGCCAAGATTCCTGCGACTGGCAGATTGTTCTCTCTTCCTATCCATTCCCCATACACAGGTCAGGCTGACTTTTCTGAAACTCAAATTTGATATATCATTCCCCTCTTTTCTTTCTTTCTTTTTTTTTTAAGAGAGCGAGAGGGAGAGAGTGATAGAAAGAGAGAATCAATTTTATTTTATTTTATTTTTTCATTTGCCCTTCGTTTCTTGGACACTTAGTTGTGTACCTGGTGCTGGGGTTTGAACCTGGGTCTTCACACATGCCAGGCAAACACTTCAACCACTGAGCCACTGCGTCAGCCCCCATTATTCCCCTCTTAAAAGCCTTCACTATGCATATGTGGAAACAAATCCCATCATTATGTACAACTATAATGCACCAATAAAAAATAAATAAAAAAGAAAAAAGTCTTCAAAGGCTTTGCAGTGACCTCAGAACACAGACTACACTGTTCTGTGCCCTTCAGACCCTCCGTGACTTGACTCTGACGACCCTTCAGCACCATCTCATGAGCACTCCCCTTGCTCTCAAACTGCCTGCTCCAATCTCACTGAAGATCTTGTTTGAATCACGCTGTGCTATTTTGCTTCACCAATTCCTACTTTCATCTTAGGTTTTTTTTTTTCCACACAGAAATCTTTTTGTTTCAGCTTCTAATATGTGTGGAAATCATAGCTTAAATACTTTCTTAATTCCAAGACATGTTTAGATATCTCACTTGGTGCCCCAGAGGCACTTAACCATTGAGCCACATCCCCAGTCATTTTTTATTTTGAGACATAATCTCACTAAGTTGCTTAGGGCCTCACAAAGTTGCTAAGGCTGGCTTTGAAATTGTGATTCTCCTGCCTCAGCCTCCCAAGTTGCTGGAATTATAGATGTACACCACTACTAAGCACTTCTGTCATCCTGGAGTTCCTAGAACTTAACACACAGGATGGCAGTGGCTTGTCTAGACAAAGAACCCAGCTTGTTGTCTTTCTATGCCCAAAGCCTTGCCCATGACACACTGTAAGCAATCAATAAATGTTTGGTGAATAAATGAATGAGTTGTTTTTTCCAAGAGAAAGAAGAGGAAAGAAGAATTCAGTCTTGACAAATTTTAGTGAAGGACGTATCTTCAATAGAAACAGGAGTCTACATTGCTCCTTTACATCTACTTGGGGCTTTTTGCTGTACATTTGCTATGCATAAACTTGTGGTCAGTAGCACCATAGTGCAGAGATGAATATGGTCATCTCAAAGGTGACTGAGTTCTCACCACTGGACATCTGAGCATTCTCCTTGAGAATCTAAGTTCAAGGATTTAGCAAAGCACAGCCCTGACATTCTTTGGGATCTTTCATTATATGGTTTTCAGGCTGAAACTCACAAGTCATGTTTCTCAGATAGATGTGGTTAGTTCATTACACGTGAAATACAAAACTAAATATGTCCTTGTAGGTCACATATCACAGCTGAAGGACAGCTGAATAGCTAACATACCAGTTGGAATAATAAAGCGAGTAGTATTAATATTCAGCATTGTAGATAAATGTTCCTCATTATTGTAACGCTAGTCAAAATGTCCTTAAACATAAACAGAGTAGTCCTTAAAAGCCTTTGTCTCTGTCCTTGAAACCAGGGAGGTTCTTGCTGTTGCTTTAAGTGTGGTTTGAGTGCAGTTTGCATGAGAATCATCTGAAGTGGGAGTGAATGAAGATTCTGACTTCCAAGTCTCACACAGAGCTTTGCATCAGTATTGCTCCATGTGGGGCCCTGGAAGCTGTCATTCTCCAAGCACAGCAGGTCATTTCTAGGCATACTGAAGTTTGAGAATCATTCATGTAATCATCTTTCTCACTCCTCAGAAATATGAAATTACTTGTCTGGACATTTTGATCATCAACTTCAGCTCCTGTGGTCCAGGCTGTTCTGTATTATTTTGCTATTCTAGAAGACTTAACCATCAGTATGGCAAATTTTGGTGATTCACAAGAATGGAGTGTTTGTAAAGGAGCAGATCATTGGGAAGCAGGGTGAAAGGAGACATCTGTCAAGCTGCCCATAACTTGCAATGAACATGGGACCTACAGCTCAGGCTTTTCATTAGTAATAATTATAATCACCAGCTTTTGAGAGTTCAGCTAGATTTTGGACAATACCTGGACCACAGAGGCTGAAGTTGATTATCAAAGCAACCCAGTGAAGCAGGAGCTATTATTATCCCCATCAGAGATGAGAAAACTGTGATTCGTGAAGGCTAAGTAACTTGGCTACCAGGATTCTAATTTTGGAAGTCTGATTCCAAATCTCTACTGCTGGCTTCAAGATGGTCAGACAGTAGGATAGTCAGGTGTAATCTAAAAAATCATGATTCCACAAGTCTCTACCTGTCCTGGTAACAAATGCCGGGACCTAATGGTTTTACCAAATGAAATCATAGCATTTATTGGTCGATTGCACTTTTAAGTCGGAGATGCTTGACCTGTGTTGCTGATTCTCAAATGTGCTGTCATTTGGCCTTCTCCTTGATTTGATAAATGTAAGCAAATCACTTCATATTTAAAGACTCCATTTCTTTTTTTAATTTATTTTTTACTAGTGCATTATAGTTGTACATAATGATGGGATTTGTTGTCACATATTCCTAGATGCACACAATACAGCAATACAATTTGGTCAATATCTCCCCCTCACTGCTCCTCTCTAACCTCCCTCCTCCCGTCCCCTGAGTCCTTGCCTCTCTTCCAGCTCCTTTATTTTTCCTAAAATAACCAAGTACAGTTACATAATTCTTATACCTATGAAGAACATTTTTATATAAATGACTAGAGGATGTACAGTGACATACTTATAAATACTTAGCATGTACCTTGCTTTACCTCAGTTCTAACATTCTCCCTACTCATCCCTTCTTTTTGGCCCTTGTTATTCTTCCATGTATTTGACAATAGGATTAAATATTTACATTTTTGTACAGGCATTCAGTAAAGCTTGTTCAAATATCTTATGCAGTATCTTGCAACTGTATCTCAAATATATTAACATATTGCATTTTAGTTCTATGGTCCTTATCCAAGATTTTATCTACCTTTCCCCCAAGCTTCTGTTTAGCTCCAGCCTCCACAAATGAGGGAAAACATTTGACCCTTGACTCTCTAGGTTTGGCTAACTTCACTCAGCATGATTTCTTCCATTGCTCTCCATTTACCTTCAATGGATGCAATATCATTGTTTCTAAGAGCTCAGTAGAACTCCAGTGTGTGTGTGTGTGTGTGTGTGTGTGTGTGTGTGTGTCAGAGCTTTTGAATCCATTTATCTAGTGAGGGGTATCTGGGTTAGTTCCATAATTTAGCTATTGTAAACTGAAATGCTATGAACATGGATTTTGCTGTGTCATTGTAATGTGATGATTCTAACTCTTCTGGGAAAATATCCAGAAGAGGGATAACTGGGTCAAATGGTAGGTCCAACCCTAATTTTTTGAGGAGTCTCTACACTGCTTTCTAGAGTGACTGGATCAGTCTGTAATTCCACTAACAGTGTGCTAGTGTTCCTATCTCCCCACAACCCCTCCAGCATTAGTTATGGTTTGTATTCTTCATCTTTGCAGTGTGCCTGGAGTGAGGTGAAATCTTAAGGTAGTTTTGATTTGCATTTCTCTGATTATTAGTGATTTAGAGCACTTTCTCATGTATTCATTGTCTCACTCATTGTCCTCTGTTGAGAAGTTTCTGTTTAGCTCTCTGGCCCATTTATTGATTGGATTGTTTGCGTTTTTATTATTGAGTTTTTTGAGTTCTTTGTAATTCTTGGATATTAGTCCCCTGTCAGAGGGATCTCGGGCCACGATTCTCTCCCATTCTTTAGGTTGTCTTTTGACTGTTTTGACTATTTCCAATTTCCTTAGCAGTGGAGAAACATTTTAGTTTAATGGCATCCCACTCATTAATTTTTTACTGTAATGCTTTCACTTTAGGAGTCTTGTTGAGGAAGTCATTGCCAACTCCCATATACTGGAGTGGTGGTCCTAATTTTTCTTCTAACAGTTGTATGGTGGATGGCTTAATTACTAATTCCTTGATCCATTTAGATTTGATTTTTGTGCAAGGTAAGAGATAAGGATCTACTTTCAATTTTCTGCAAGTGGCTGTCCAGTTTGTCCAGCACCATTTGTTGAACAGACTGTCTCTCCTCCATGTTATATGTTGACCCGCTTTGTCAAAGATCAGAAGTTTGAAGATTTGTGGGTTTGTCTCAGAGTCTTCGATTCTATTCCATTGGTCTTCATTCCTATTTTCATACCAGTACCATGCTATTTTTAATACTACAGCTTTATAGTATGATTTTAGATCTGGTATTACAAAACCATCTGTTTAATCTTTCTTGCTTAATAATGTTTCAACTATTCTTTGTTGTTCCAAATGAATTTGAGAATTACTTTTTCCTGATTTTTTCTTCTGCTCTAATATTGTTAATGTATATGAAAGCTACTGATTTATGGGTATTGACGTTGTAGCCTGCTACTTTGCCAAATCTGTTTATTAGCTCTATTAGTTTTCTGGTGGATTTTTTTGGATCTTTCAGATATAGGATCATGTCATCAGCAAAAAAGAGATAGTTTGACTTCCTCCCTTCCTATTCTTATCCATTTGATTTCCTTCTCTTGCCTGATTGCTCCAGCCAGGGTCTTGAGGACTATATTGAATAAGAGTGTTGAGAGCGGGCAGCCTTGTCTTGTTCCCAAGTTTAGTGGAAATGCTTTCAACTTTTCTCCACTTAATATTATACTAGCTGAGGGTTTGGCATATATGGCCTTCACAAAGTTAATATAACTTCCTTTGATCCCTATTTTCTCTAGAGTTTTAAGCATAAATGGGTGCTGGATTTCATCGAAGGGCTTTTCTGCCTCTATTGAGATGATCATATAGTTTTTGTCCTTAATTCTGTTTAAGTGATGAGTCACATTTATTGATTTGTGTGTGCTGAACCAGCCTTGCATAGCTGGAATGATGCCCATTTGATGGTGATGAATTAATTATCTTCTTGATGTGTTTTTGAATGCGATTTGCAAGAACCTTATTAAGGACTTTTGCATTGATATTCATGAGGGATGTTGGTCTGTAGTTTTCTTCTTTTGATGTGTCTTTGTTGGGTTTTGGTATCAGAGTTATGGTTGTTTCATAAAAAGTGTTTGGGAGAGTTCCCTCTTTTTCAATTTCTTGGAATAGCTTTGTAAGAAGAGGTGTTAGCTCTTCTTCAAAGGTGTGGTGAAACTCCTCAGAGAATCCATCAGGTCCTGGGCTTTTCTTCTTTGGAAGACTTTTAATTGCTGTATGGATTTTGGTGCCTGTTATTGGGCTGTTTAGGATTTCAATGTCATCCTGTGTCAATTTGGGATGTTGTGTGTGTCTTGAAATTTGTCCATGTCATCCAGATTATCTGATTTGGAGGAGTATAGTTTTTAAAAATATGTTCTGATAATCTGTTTGATTTCAGTGGAGTCAGTGGTGATCACCCCCTTTTCATTGGTGATTTTGTTGATTTGCTTTGATTCTCTCCTTCTTTTATTTAGATTAACTAGGGGTCTGTCAATTTTATTTATTTTTTTTAAAGAACCAGCTCTTTGTTTCATTTATTCCTTTTATTTTTTGTTTGTTGTTATTGTTGTTGTTCTCAATTTCATTGATTTCAGCTTTGATCTTAATTATTTCCTGTCTTCTACTGGTTTTGGGATTAGACTGTCATTTTGTAGAGATTTCGATTGGAGCATAAGCTTATTTGTTTGAGATCTCTCCTGATTCTTAAGGGGAAAATTAGTGCAATACATTTTCCCCTTAAGAATGCTTTCATGCTGTCCCAGAGGTTTCGATATGTTGTGTCTTCATGCTCATTCTCTTCCAAAAATTTCTTAATTTCTGTTCTTGTGTCTTCTTAGATCCATTATTCATTTAATAGGGTGTTATTCAATCTCCATGTATATGTGTGTTTTCTGCTCTGGTTTTTGCTATTAATTATTGAATATTAATTATAGAATACATGGAATAATATCTACTTTTTTATATTTGCTGAGATTTCCTTTGTGAACTCAAATATGATCTGTTTTGGAGTTGAGAAGAAGGTATACTCTGCCAATTTGTGGTGGAATATTCTGTAGGTATCTGTTAAATCTATTTGATTTATGGTATTGTTTAGACTGTCGATCTTTATTGTTGTTTTGCTTGGATGATATGTCTATTGGTGATAGAGGAGTATTAAAAGGACTCAATTTCTTGATGTATAAAATTGAGGTTATCATACTGAACAGACCTTTAGGTTACCTTCTGGTTCTGCCATCCTTTTATTCTGAAAAAGATATTTGGGGCCGTTGTTTATAGTTATTCTTTATGACTGTAAATAACTGAGAGATGAAAAATGTATCATTAGGCCCATATTACTCTTTTTATGGAATTACAAGAGGGCATTCACACACATGTTCATGAATAGTGACTATGATGTTTTGCTTTAGCTCCTCAATAAACTGAAAAAATCCACTGAGAAGTTGGACAAGGAAGATGAAAATTATTACCAAAAAAACATGGAAGGCTATTCTACTAGACTGAAGTGGGAAAACACACTAGAAAACTGCTACAATGTAAGTGATACATTCACATTTTTCTTCTTCCCTGGAGCTTTGTGTGACCTTGGAAATGAAGGTCAGACTGATAGTTACAAAACCCAATTTCTGTCTTATCTCTGATCTTAACTCTTGTTGTGACTGGACAAACCACATTTCCTCTCATTGTTCCCAGTTCTTCGTGGATAGAATTACCAATGAAAGTTTATTGAGTATGGATGAGTTTAAAATTTTTAAAAATTTAAATCAGTTATATAAATGGCATTTTATTTTCTTCAACATCATATTTTTTAGTTAATTCACATTACCCAAGTTTTCCTTGTCTTTTTTATGTTTACAAACTCAAGAATAAAATGTTAGATTCCTGAATATGTAATAAAACCAGACTGAATTCATTAAAGGAGAATTTTATTAAAAGTGCAAGTAATGGAAACGGGACAATTAGGATCTCTCAATTTTATTCATTTATGTATTTATGGGCGTATTTTCTCTCCACCCTTGTATAAAAGTTTAATATAAGATTCAGAGTCCTAGGAAGTATCCTATTGGCTTTTCTTGTTCTATAGTTTGGATTTGCAAATTTCTTCAGAGAACTCTCATTGAACTCTGTTCAAGGTAGTTTATTGATATTATGATAAATATTACATATATAAAGTCTTAAATCTGGCTATTAGGTAAAGAGGTCAACTGCACAGACCACATGTCAAAATTAGCCTTATTACTTCATAGTCATGCTTATTAACTCAGAATCGTAGTAAGTTCCTAACTTCCAAGAAGAAACAATTCAGTTGATTGAAGTAATGTATATTTTTGAAAATTGCCACACCATCAAGAATTTCCCAGAATCAGATGCTTGGTGCTGCAGTCCTTACTCAACATGTGCCAAGAACCTTAAACACATTCCTTTCTCTGCCACTGTTCCTCCCCAAACCACAGAGCACAGGAAAGACTCCAGTGACTTTCCTCAGCCCTCAAAAGGCTGGTGCTTGACAGTGTCACCTCAGATGCATAGAGATGGGGATTGATTACGGTCACGTGTCACTCAACAGTGGGCTACATTCTTAGAACCTTGTTGTTAGGCAGTTCCATCACTGTGAACGTTGCAGAGTGACTTATCCTGACATACATGATGGAGGTCTGTCACTCGACATAGCCTTGATGCAACCAGGAGATGAAGTAAACATGAGACAGATGAGGCTGCTGCCAGTTTGACACAGCCCACCGTGGGATGAGAAAAACTTTTCAGAAAGTGGGCGTGCACTCTAAAATAGAAACTATGATATGATAAATACATAGACCAGTAACAGTGACATGTTGGCCATTATTGAACATTATATATGATTGGCCACGCGGTAGGTTTGTGGATGCCAGCATCACCACCATCATGAGCAGGGTGTCCTGTGCTGCCATGTGATGGTGGCTGCCGCATCAGCAGGGGTGAGGAATTGTTCAGCTACATTACGGAGCCACCTGTTATGGAATACTGAGCTCTTATGTGTCTGCTCTATTAATGATCTGTATGAACAGAAGAGTCACTGTGCAGCATGAGGCCATCTGCACAGTGGCTGCCTGAGGACATCAGTGCTCAGTTCCCTCCTGGGACCCCTGTTGAAAAATGTACTTTCCTTTCTACAGACCTGTCCTGAGGAAGTAGCTGAAAACAACACAGTGATTTCTATTCAAAGTACATTAATAGCGAGGGCAGGGATGTGGCTCGGTGGTAGAGCACTTGTCTAGTATGTGAGGGGCCCCAGGTTCTATCCCAGCACTGCAAAAATTAAAAGGGAGAAAACAACCCAAATGACCGACATTAAAGGATAACTAGACGAATCAATACAGCCTGGACAATGGACTGTTATGAAGTAGTTGAAATCGTCTTTTCAGTGTCTAATGCTGTGAGAAATTGCTCATATGTGAGGTTCAGTGAAAAACACAGGACATCAACACACATACCTAGACTGACATACATTGTAATGTTAATAGTGGTCAATCTGGGTGGAAAAATAACAAATGATTTTAGGTTGTGTTTCTGCGGCCCTTTGTGGCCCTATAGTGTCTCCAAGCTGCTGGAAGCTTATTAAACTTCGGATTCCTGAGTGCCTCCTCAACTGCTGAGTGATTTTAGGACGGGGTCCAGGTCACTTCTAGGCATTCTGAAGCTTGAGAGTCCCTGCTTTGGAAAGAGAGTGGTAATTCTTTTAGTTTATGAGTGCAATTTAAATGAAAACGCAGTCCCTCCAGGATTTGCCCTACAGATGGAACTGAAAAGAGTGAATGAAGAGCATGAATCATGCTGCCTGAGCCCCAGACAGGCCTGAGATCTTCCGCTCTTGATAACACTCCAACTGCACTTTCTGCATATGTGCCGCTGTGAAAGCACAAGGGGACAGCTGAAGGACCTCCAGGGTCTTGACCACCCATTTTACACAAAACAACAAGATAATAGAAAGCAATAATTCATTCAATGAGATATGGATTTCTCCTTCCCACAGTAGAATTTATTTCCACTCCTTCTCATGAGCAAACATAGATCACTTTAATGATTTCCTTGAAATGTAATTAAAATCTGTTAAACATTACCATCTCAGCGAAAGAACACACCAGTTAGTCTAGCCTCAGACTGATGCTAGTGGTTCAGCATTTACTAAAGAAACTCTTGCCCTCAGGGATGCTGTGTGTTCTACGACCTGCCTTTAATTTTCTCCCTAGTCCTTGGCTCAATAGTGCTAAACTGAAATAGTTGATTTCTACATCTTTTTTGATGGGGAAAGACTGTTTTCTTTTTTGAAGATTGTCTCATCTGAGAGCCAAACAAATGAGCAGGATTTGTTTTATGCATTTTTTTCTGAGGCCTGTCGATTCTGACCTTTGAATAAGCAGTGCATTTGATGAGTTGTTCTGTGTCTTTAATCCTTTATCTGGGAGACAGAAGGACAAATGGTCCCATTCAAATGGCAGGTGACAGTAATTTTGGAGAAAGACTCAGGAAATCAACAGCAGAAACAAAGTCATCTGACTCCCACTGACTTAGAAAAAATTGTGTGACTTCTGACACATCTAAGAAAGTGGCCGCTGGGTCACAGATATAGGCTTCTGCTAAAATGTCAGGACTCCTGGGCATTGGATCTAAATTTGCATGTGATTGATGTAGATGTTCATAATGTACAGCCTGAGCCTTTTGCTACTTGCATCTAAAAAGGGTGCTAAAATGGCTTTTACGCCAATAAAATATAACGTATTTTATACGTTATATTGAGAACATCACTCAACCTTAAAACAGAAGAAAACTGTGTTATGCTACAACATGGACAAATTTCAAAAGCATTATGCTCAGTGGAATAATCTAGACACAAAAGGACAAATATTGTATGATTCCTCTGTTTGTGATACCTACGGGAGTCAAATTCACAGAGTCAGAAAATGGAATGGTGGTTGCCAGGGACTGGGGGAAGAAGGGAAAGAGTTAATATTTCATGGGTGCTGAGGTTTGGTTTTACGAGATGAAAAAGGTTCTTGAGATGGATGCTGTCGATGGCTACACAACAATGGAAACGTCCTTAATGACACTGAACTGTATACTTGGAAATGGGTAAAATGGTACATTTTATGTTATGTAAATTTCACCGTAATATTAAAAAATAAATGTTAAAATTAAAAGTTGGGATGACTAAGTACAGTAGATGAAGTAATTGCACTAGGATGTAAAGGGACGCCGCACTGAATCAGGCACCTGGACCCTGCAGGTGCACTAAGCAAGGCAGGGTGGGACAGCTCAGTGGTCTCTGGGACTCTGCAGCCCCACCTCTCCACCAACAGCCTTAAGAGATGTCATCTTCTCCCTGTGGTAGGGAACCTACTGCTTTCCCCAAAGCCTTCTTCTTGAAGGATTATTGCCAAGTGCTTTTACTTTGTGGGTTTACTAGATGGGTTGGTGGGTGGGAGAGCAACTGACTTCTCTAGATAAAAACAGGATGGGGAGAATTTTGTCTTGGACTCTTGCCATCTCTGTCAAGGCCCAGAGTCCTCTGGGCACGTACCCAGCAGCTTCACCCTGCCCCCACATGGCCCAAGAATCGCCTCTGATACTCCACCTACTTGTTGAACTTCTCAACTGTCCCTCAAAGTCATCAGTCAGCAACTTGAGTGGCCAGAGTCTGACTGCTAACTAGTTCTAAACTGTGAATAGCTAATGAGGCAAGGTGATGCCCCTCGCTTCATCATGGGCCACTCTGGGCTAAAAGTCACGACAGCCCAGTTGGGGAATTTTTGTTATTCACACAATTCTGTCACGCAGTAGACTCTGATCCTGGACCTAATTTTGAGCCAGGATTTCAGATGAATCAGTCTTTGAGATTCTGCTCTTATCACATAGTCTCCTTAAACAGAGAATGTGCCACATCATCTTTGCCTCTGCAGAGACTAGCAGAACGCTCTGTGCACCGCGAACGCCCGCGAACGGTTCTCAAAGTGTGTAGTGTCTGGATGCGTTTCCACCCGGGCTTCTGTGTTTCACTCTCCTCGGAAATCACAGATGCTTTTTTTTTTTTTTTTTTTTTTTTTTTTAAGAGAGAGGGACAGTGAGAGAGAGAGAGAGAGAGAGAATCAATTTTACTTAGTTTTTCATGTGGCTTTTGTTGCTCTGACACACCGCTGTATACGTGATGCTGTGGTTCCAACCTGCGTCCTTGCGCATGCCAGGCAAGCGCTGAGCCATCGCTCCAGCTCCTCACAGATGCTTCTTTAGTGCTCTCTTTCCTTTTTCTGCTGCTTCCTTGTAAACATCAGCGAACCCAACCCACTTTCTATGTCTTTTGGGGCAAAAGATCCCAGGGAAAATTTGAGTTAAAGCCATCTTAAAGGAGGAAAATTGAACGGAAACCAACTCGTATTCTCTCCTGGAAACCTCCCCCCACTGCAGTCTGGGTATGACGTAGTAAAAAGGCAAATCATGACAGTTTGCTCAGGCTGTCCTCAGGTAAGTCAATGTTGATGGGTGACTTCAGTTTTGCCTACCAAATGGTTGATCTTACCCATTTTTCATCTCCTTCAGAGCATCCTGGAGCTGGAAAAGGAAAGAATTCAACTTCTATGCAATAACTTAAACCAGTACAGCCAGCACATTTCTCTTTTTGGCCAAACCCTGACCACAGTGAGTAATGAAGATTTCTCCATGTCTGGTATGCATGGTAAAAATTTGCAAGAAGCATTTCTTCAACAATCTTGCTCTGCTTTTCTTGGCACTGCAGTGCCACACGCAGATTCACTGTGCCATCAACAAGATTGATGTTGAAAAAGATATCCAGGCTCTAATGGAAGAAACTGCAAGTTTATCGACAGAAAACAAATCTGAGTTCCTACTAACTGATTACTTTGTAAGTATGACCAGTAAGCTACCTTAGTGGGGTGGGGACTTAGTCACATATTGAGAAACTCATTTTGAAAAAATTAAAAGCAACTAAAAATAAAATGCTATGAATGAGAATGTTGGTTTTTATCCACAGTCCATATAAACAAAAAATATATAATATGTGACTTACAAAATGCACAGTGATAGTCTCTGGAAAGGAAGAGTCAGACCAGGTTTTAGATTCTGCTAGTTCATTCTTTGTCTTCATTCTTTGTGTTCATTCTGTGCTAGTGTCACAGAATACAACAGACTGAATAATTTGTAAAGAATAAAAGTTTATTTGGCTGGTGGTTTTGTAATTGGAAAGTCCCAGGTCATAGGGCCACATCTTGGGGTGGCAGGGGCGCTTCTTGCTGCAGAATAACATGGTGAAAGGTGTCCCAAGGGCAAGAGAGCAAGAGAGGGCTGAACTGGCTTTCATAAGGACCCGACTGCCATGATAAGGACATTCTTAAATCAGAGCCCTCAAGTCCTGGTCACCTCTTAAAGGTCTCAACTCAACACTGCTACACTGGGTGTTAAATTTTCCAACACTTGGACTTTGGAGAGCATTGAAATCATTGCGGTCTTCTATGAGAGTAATGCGAAGCAGAAGTGTCTCATGATCTAGAAATAATCACTATATATCACATTGTGCCTGTACTGGTTGTCTATACAAGTCTTGGTATAATAAATTATCCCAAACATAATAAAACATTTATTATCTCAGAGTCAGGAATCCAGGCACAACTTAGCTGGTCCCTCGCTTGGCAGCATGCAAGGGGCTACCCAGGACTGCAGACACCTCAAGGTTCTACTGAGAGGTGATCCATCTCCCGATTTACTTGGGTGGCTGTCGGCAGCCTCATCTTTGCTGGCTGGTGGTACAGATGCCGTGTCCTTGCCATGTGGGTTTCTCCACATCTCACAGCATGGCCACCCGATTCCCCTAGAATGAGTTACCAAAAGAGACGGAGCCAGATCGCCCACAAAGGAATCAGGGTGTGCTGTAAGCTCATCTCAGAAGTGGGGGTTGTTAGAAGCCAAGTCAGGGAGTGCAGCCCTTGTGAGTCCTAGGAGGTGGGTATCATTGTGGTCCCTTCCATTGAAAAGCTTGGATCAAGTGACTAGGGACTTCTTTTGAGGGCATTTGGGTGATTCTACTATGGAATGATCTTTCCTGCTGAAAACTGACCATTGCCTCTAGTAGCCCAGGCATCTTGCCTCTGCTCACCTTTTGTTAGACTTAATTGTTGTGTTCTAGGAGTTTTTGGTATTGCTTTTTTTTTTCTATTGAGAGAAAAAAGAAACTTTCTTTTCTTCTTTCTACCTCAGTTTGGGGTAGATCTGTAGAAACAGCCCACTGGTCATGTCCTCCTATTAGATTAAATGTACAGCTGAAGCCAACACCCCCAGACCCCTGCCCAGAGAAGAAGAGCTGAGGAGAGGAGGGAGAGGCAGAAGTGGGGTGAGCAGTGAATCCTGACAGACTTCCCCACCCTCCAAACAGTAGCAAGGAACATTATTTCCTTGATTGCGTCTCCCCCCACCACCTTGCCAACGGTGAACTATATCAGCAACAGCAAGATCTGTTCAAAGCAGACACAAAGGTAAAGATGTGAGTGGAAAGGGAGGTTGGATTGCAAGAGGAAGACACCTTTGATTGCAAGGGAAAGATCAACTAGCCTGTCAGTAGAATAAGAGTTATTCTCCTTGGAAATTTGACTAGGATTCTACTGAAAGACAAGGCGGTAGCCATGATGAGTCACCCTTAATTGCCATGTTCATGGGAATTTTTAAATTTGTTTTCTCTGAAGCTTCAGTGGACTCACAACCCCATTTCTCAGTCTAAAAGAAAAGACTGCCTCAAAATGAGTGAATAGAATTTTCTTGACATCCTTAAAGTACCCGAAGTCTGACATTATATTTATTGGCAATGAGTGTAGACTGACTTTTATCCAGTGCTCTGAAGTTTACATGGACCAAAGGAAGACAAAACACTCTCAGTTCAAAATTTGAAGCTAGAAGGCCACTGTTACGTCTTCAAAAGATGATAACTGTGGTTTTATATGCCTCCTCCAGTACTCATCTTCTTCCTCACAAATCTTTGAAAAAGAAGGACAGATGTAAGGAAGTTATATGATGGCAATGTCCCCTCTCCTCAGGTTGATCTGGAAGCAATCCAACCCCAGAAATACATGCTTAAACGATAGACAACCAGACCACAGGAAGTCTTGGCTTGGCACAGCAAATAGATTATGATTGGCATTCTTCCAGCAAGGAGGGACTTCAGGTTGGAGTTAGGTGTCCTATCAGTCTAGCCACAGCTTGCCTGAGGGTGTGACCTCAGTCAGGTCTCAACTTTTGACAGGCACATTAAAGAGTGGTAGAGAAGCTGGGGTCACAGTAGTTGTGTTTCAGGAATAAACACTTCTGTTCAGCTTGGACCTCCTTTCCTCTGTGGAAAACTCATACAGTTATTTTAAGAATTGCATGCAATAGAGAATATAGAGAAACTTATGACACCAATATGTAAATAAAATATTTCAGTCATCTTACTGCATTGTTACTGAGGCTTTTCCCTTATCCTCCTTCCTCAGGCTCCCCTCTTTCTGGTGATTCATCTGAAGTCCATCTCTCCACCAATACTCAGGATCCCAGTTTTTCTGCTTCCTAATCAGAGAAGCCTGCCTCCTCCAGCTCTGTCTTGTCACTAGTTGCCCCTGTTTCTCCATGGGTTTCTGTCCACTCACATTCAATCATCTCCCCACCCCACCATCCTAATATGTATATATTTTTTAAGGTTTGAAATAATCCACGTGAAAGCTCAGATATCATTAATGGTCTCTTATAGCCTATGGGATAAAGTCCCCATTTCTTCCCTAAAATCTGACGTTGCCCAGACAACTTTTTCTTCCTGTGGTTTTTT
>PVKS010015588.1:0-45689 GCA_004027875.1 Aplodontia rufa | reverse complement strand
TAAAGGATCAGTTTAAAATGTCTGTCATATCCCTGGCTCCTCTGCTTGCAGCCCTCCCTGGGCTCCCAGGACCCTGGTGACCCGCCCGCCCCCTCTCTGCCCGTCGGCCCCGCCCCTCTAGGCCCCGCCCCTCGGCCCCGCCCCTTGGCTCCTTACTGCCCCTCAGGCTCTAGGCTCCACTCTGCCCCAGGGCCCTTGCACGGGTGGCCCTGCTGCCTAACACTGTCCTCCCACTCACCCCTCTTCTTAGATCTTGGTCTGAATGTGACCTCTTGGAGAAGCCACCGCTGGATAAGACACCCCCGACTAGCACCTGCTGTGACTGGCCCTTGCTAAATTCAGGCAGTTTTAGTGTCTGTTGCCTCCTCTCTGGGCTCCCTCAGGTCACTCCCTCCAACCCCATCCTGACCCCTTGGCCACTGTCCGGCGGGGTCCAGTTCTATCTCCCCACAGCCTGTTGGCCCCTCATGCACCAAACCAGGAACTCTCTGGTCCCCAGTCCCTGGAGTGTGGGTACCCAGCACCGGGGAGCTGCTCCTGCCTCATCTCTGGCAAATTCCCCACAGCACCCACCCAGCAGGAGCTGGAGGACCGGCCTGGCCCCCCTCCCAAGCCTCTGGTCTGGCCTCTGCCTCTCTTCCCCATGCTCTGAGCCTCCCAGGGGGCACCGGCTCTCTCCTGCCCGCTGCCCTTCCTGGCTCCTCCTGTCTTCTCCTTCATGACACTGTGATGGACCTGATCCCCTTTATCAGTGGCCTTGGGGCAGGGCCAGCACCTCCCACCCATCTCTCCCTCTGTCTTTTTGCTTCCCTGTGGGATCAACTCCTGGGTGCCCTCCCGCAGGGCTGCTGCCTCTGGACTCCAGGGTGCCCCCATCTCCAGACCGCTCTGCCTGCCCCCTGCACCGCAGACACTCGAGGCAGAGCTGGGAGATGGAATGTAAATGGATTTTGAGGCTGCACTCTCCCCTGTCCAGTTTAGGGGCAAGAGAGGTGCTTCCACCAGATCCGGGACACCCTGGGGCCTTGGGTGTCCCCTCAGGCTCTGGATTTGAGTCTGAAGCCTCTGTTTGCTGTGTGATCCCAGGAAGGTAACCCTACATCTCTGAGCCTCAGCTTCCTGATCTGCATAGGGACGGTGACAAAGGCCACCTCATTCGGTGAAGTTCAGTCAGCAGGCTCAGGAAAGGGACTTCGTTAGAGCTTGGGCCAGCAGGACTTGTGAAAGCATTCTAGATGTCTATTCCCAGGAGACAGGGGAAACGGCGAGGGGCCAGCTGGCTGTGGGACCCCACACAGAGGCCTGACTTGTTCAGAAAGTCTGGCTGGCTGGTGTGGGTGGGGAAGCTGATCTAGGACCGGAGGGTGAATGGGGGTCTGGGGGAGTCCAGAGTGGCAAGATTGCCTAGCAATGGGGATATGACCACCAGGATCAAGACACTCACGTCCAGGGGCGCCGACAGTCAGGATTTTGTGTGCCTCTGGCCTGGGAAGACCTCATGGCCCCCCAGACTTCAGCAGAGCTTACCCCAGCCTGAAGTGTCTTGGAGACCCCAGGGCAATGGCAAGAGATACCTCTATGGGGACACAATGGGGACGCGTGACCTGGTCCCCTCTTAGGGTTCCCTGCCTGGGGAGGAGAAGGCAGATGCTAACCTGGTCCCCTCTTAGGGTTCCCTGCCTGGGGAGGAGAAGGCAGATGCTAATCAACACGCCTGTGTGTGCAAAGTAATTTCTTCAATCAATATTGATTGAGCACCTACTGTGTGCTGTGCAATGGGGACAGGCAGTGGACAAAGCAGAGAAAAGTCCCCCTGGAGCTGACTTCCCCCTGGGGGACAAGGCATGTGCACAGCCTGCCACTCACTTCTTTTTTTTTTTTAAGACAGTGAGAGAGAGAGAATCAATTCTATTGAGTTTTTCACGTGGCCTTTGTTGCTCCGAGACCTTGTGGTGCTGGGGTTTGAACCCGTGTACTTGCGCATGCTGGGCAAGCGCCGTAACCGCCGAGCCACTGCTCCAGCCCCTGCGACTCACTTCTAACCCATGGTATTCAGCGGGCCTCCCCATCTGCTGCTCGGCGGCCTCAGATTCAACCAACTACAGGTCAAAAAAATTATTCTAACCAAAATCTCATCAGCAGGAACAAGTTTGTGTGTGTGTGTGTGTGTGTGTGTGTGTCTGTGTGTGTGTGAGGAACTGAACCCAGAGGCGCGTTAACCACTGAGCCACATCAATATATATATATTGAGATAGGGTCTTGTTAAATTGCTTAGGGCCTCACTAAGTTGTTGAGGCTGGGTTTGAACTTGTGATCCCGGGTTGCTGGGATCACGGGCCTGAGCCACCGCACCAGGCTGCATACTGGCTTTCCCCCCTTGTCATTATTCCCTAAAGGACAGTGTAGCAACTGTGCACACAGCCATGCGAAGGGTCATGTCGGCGAGCGATGATCTGAAGTCTGCGGGAGGGTGTGCGTGGGCTCCGTGCAAACACTGGCTCATTTCAAGCTAGGGACCTGACTTGAGCTTCCGTGGGTTTGGCCTCTGCAGGGGCCCCCAGCCTGTTCCAGGTGGATTCTTGGGGATCACTGCCTGGCAAAAGTGATGGCTGGAATGTTACTTTTGAGATTAATTAGGTCACATAACAGTGTAACCTCCATTTTGCTAGTGTCCCCATCCTTGTGTCTCCCCCTGTCTCCCCGCCTGCACCCTGGGAGCCTTCAGATCAGACCTCAGCGCCTGCCTCCTCGGCCTAGGTGACCCTGGAGCAGAGATGGCAGCCCAGCTGTCGGGGGTCCTGGCCACCCTACACCTACCTGAGTAGTGAAGGCTACATGTCCCAAGGCCACAGTGACCCCAGACACCCTGCAGGACTTCTGCCTCCCGGTGTGTGAGAAAGGATGCGTGGGAGGCCGGGAATGGGTGGGCAGAAGCTGAAGGCCAGACAGCCTGGCAGTGCAGGGGGCTGTGTGGGGGACAGGGAAGGCTGGGGGCACAGCTGGGTCAAGGGAAGGAGACGTGGGATTACACAGGGACCCGTGGAGACCACAGGGCGGGAGGCGACCTGACCCCTGGCCTGGTGCCTCTGCCCCTAGTGGCCCCTGGATGGATGCCCTGAGCTTCAGTCTCGGGTCCTGTCCCCACGCCTCCTGGCCGTGCCCTCCACGCGGCGACAGAGCATAGCTATATTTTTTGTAGCTTCTTGGTTTTCCATGTGCACCGGGCTAAATTTAAAACAGTGTTTGGATGGAGAGCTGATCACACTCACGGCCACAGCTCTTGGAAAAACAGCCTGCATTCAGGTGGCTTTTCCCTGGGGGCGCGGGGGTGGGGCAGGCATTTGGATTCCACCTGCCTCCCCCTGAGGCTGGTCCTGGGCTGAGCTGGGGGCTCCAATGGCCAGTGTGTCCCTGACTCGGCTCACCTTGGGCCTAACACCTTCATAAGCCTGTCGCCTCCTCACGGCCTTTCTGATCCATGCCCACCGCACCACAGAGCCAGCTCCTCCTCAACCTGCGATTCTCACTCAAGGCCTCCCTGACCACCCCAGTAAAGAATCCCAGTGGTTAGCGCTGGCCCTGCACGTGTGAGGCCAGGGCTCACCATGGAAGGGGTCGAGGGGAAACTGCTGAATGCTGTTAATCCCACCATTGTCTCCCATTTCCTTTAGATTTTATTACCTGGACTTCTCAGGCTAACGATGAGGGCTCCTGAAGTACAACACAGCCCTGCCCTATGTCCAAACTCTAGTGGGGCAGTGCCCCATCATCCCCGTGCACTTCCTTTTTACTCTCCCCACGTAATTCTTTCACCACTCAGCAAACATGCTATGAGTGGCTACTGCACTAGACCGTGTATCACATGGCTCCCGGCCCTGCTTGCCCGTTAGGATGGAGGGGGGGTTTGAATTCCAGACCTCACCTTCCACCCCACTCCTCAGATATTCTCGATGTGTCCGTGTGGGGCGCGAAATAAGCCTCCAGAATATGGACCAATTGCTGCAGGTTTGTTTCCCCAAAAAGCCACCCTCCCTGTCCCCTAGTACCTTTGCGGAAGCTGGTACTCCAGGGCAATTCCCTCGTTCTCTCCACCTATTGGAATATCCCACAACTTTATCTTTTTGTTGTAAACATATATACATGTGTACATGTATATTATATTTTTACAAATGCTGATTTCCCCCAACATTTTTTTTCAGGGCTGAGGACCAAACTCAGGGCCTTGCCGTGCTAGGCAAACGCTCTGCCACTGAGCTAAATCCCCAACCCCTCCCCCAAAATTTTTTTGAAAAAAAATTTTTGAGAGAGAGGGGGAAGAGTGTCAGAAAGAGAATCAATTCTATTTACTTTTCCATCTGGTTTTTGTTTATCTGACCGTTGTGTATGTGGTGCTGGGGTTTGAACTGCTCCAGCCCTGACCCAGCCCTTTTTTTTTTTTTTTTTTAAGAGAGAAACTGGGGCTGAAGCAGTTCCGGCACTTGCCTGGCATGCGTGAGGACGTGGGTTCGAACCCCAGCATCATGTACACACTAAGTGTCAGAGCAACAAAAGCCACATGCAAAACTAAATAAAATGGATTCTCTCTCTTTCCTTCTTTAAAAAAATTAAAAATAGAGAGAGGGACAGCTAAAGAGACAAAGAGAAAATCGATTTCATTTTTCATCCGGTTTTCTTTTTTTTTTTTTTTTTGAGAGAGAGAGAGAGAGAGAGAGACAGAAACAATTTTATTGAGTTTTTCACATGGCTTTCGTTGCTCTGACACT
This sequence comes from Aplodontia rufa, assembly GCA_004027875.1. Taxonomy (NCBI): domain Eukaryota; kingdom Metazoa; phylum Chordata; class Mammalia; order Rodentia; family Aplodontiidae; genus Aplodontia; species Aplodontia rufa. Next base: position 40,926 of record PVKS010015588.1, on the reverse strand, counting down.
TAGTTGTGTGTACGTGGGTTCTGGGGTTTGAACCCGTGCACTTGCGCATGCCCAGCAAGCACCGTAACCCCTGAGCCACCACTCCAGCCCCTGCCTCAGGACCTTGATCAGGTTTGCACTGAGGTGTTGGCCAGGTCCCACTGACACATGGCTGTGAGCAGAAGACCTCAGCTTCCCACTTGTCCTTCTCCAGGGGGCTGCTCAAGTGTCCTCCACACCTGGCGGTGGCTCCCCCACAGGGCCATCCCAGGGACAGCCAGGAGGCACCGAATGCCTTTTATGACCTCATCCATGCTGTCACTTCTGCCCTGTGCTATGCATTAAAAGTGAGTCCCTGGGGCTGGGGTGGCTCAGTGGTTAAGGCGCCTCCCTGGCATGCGCAAGCACCAGGGTTCAAATCCCAGCACCACATGCACCACGCAGTGTCAGAGAAACAAAGGTCAGATGGGCAATAAATGACATTGATTCTCTGTTTCTCACTTTAAAAAAAAGTGAGTCATTGAGTCCAAACTGCACAGGGAGGGAATAAACGGTCCAGGACGCACAGGTCTGTTTTAAAGGAGCTGCGCATGGAGACCACCACTCTAAAAGCGCTTAGCTTCTTTTAAGGCTGTTTTTCTGGGGATTCCACATGCTGTCGTGCTTAAGTGCTTTGCGTGGTGACGGGCACGTAGGAGGGGCTCAGGAACCATGGTCTGGTAGGGGGCTCGGTGGCGGAGCACTGGCTGGGTATGTGCAGGACCCCAGGATCCATCCGCACCCAGCACCACAGAAAGAAGGGAGTTAGGGATTGCCCGCACTGTGTCGCTGGTCAATTCCCTGCAAGGGCTCGGCCTCCCTCAGCCTGGGGAGTCCCTCCACGGATCTAGTCGGATCTGGGCATTTTCCTGCCCGGGCTCGTTCGGGTTGATTTTGGGGATTTTGCAGTTGTTTGCTTTGGGGTTTTGCTATGTTGCCCAGCCTGGCCTTGAACTCCTGGGCTCCAGCGGAGACGCCTCAGCCTCCCAGGCGTCTGGGGTGGCAAGTGTGCCCCCCACCCTGGGCCAGTTCCCATGTTGCTGTGAATAGCCTCCACCTATCTCCTTCCACACTTGGCGAGTGTTTCTCCACGGACCGTGGGAGCTTGGCTCCTGCGGTGAGCGCCGCTTGCCTCCTATTCATGTCCATGGACTCTGCACCCGCTGTTCACACCAGCCACATCTGGGCACGTGGGCACGCGGGCACGCCCCTAGCCCAGGCTCCCCAAGGCCTGAGTCCGCCCTCTGATTTTCCAGTCTCTCTTTACACAGTCCACAGTTAGTCTGTTGTGGCTTTTAGGTCCCATAGATTCCTGGACTCCGCCCCAAGGCCACTCACTGCACTGCCACTGTGCCAAGCACCCCTGTCCCCAGTGCACCATCACTACCCAGTGAAGGCAAGCGAGGTCTGTCTCTGGCTTCAGGCTCTTCAGGGATGATTCTCAGGTCTTGCCACTTTTCCCAGACATCGCCGAATTCCCAAATCCCACGCATCATCCAGGAACTGCCCGTGGGCTCTGCACCAGCCTAAATACAAGCACCGGGGGCTGGAGCCGTGGCTCAGCGGTTACGACGCTTGCCCGGCATGTGCATGTACGCGAGTTCAAACCCCAGGACCACGTACACCAAGTGTCAGAGCAACGAAAGAGCTATGAAAAACTAAATATATCGATTCTCTCTCTCTCCTGTCCCTCTCTCTTAAAAAAAAAAAAATACATGTACCAGTCATTGACATGACCACGACCATATTAACAAGAAAGGGGAGCTCCTGCCTGGAAAGCCGACAAAAGCAAGCTGCCGCTCCAGGTGTGACTGGATCCGGGGGCTCAGCTAAGTCCTAAGAATCAGGACTGCAGCTCTGGGTGGGCTGCACCCGCAGGCGGCTCCCTGCTCCTAGTGGCCAAAGCCCAGACCGCACCTCCGCATCAGCGCTCTGGAGGGAAGAGGAGTCCCTCTTCTCGCTCTCATTGGCTCATTCCTGGCCAATCACAGCGACCCTAATAAGTTGTAGTGCTCTGATTGATCAGGCTAGCTTGGGTGGGGCGGAGCCAGCTAATGGGGCGGGTCCTATCTGTCCCCGCAGGTGCCCAAGCAAGGGAAGGCGGAGGCTGGGCTGGCCATCCAGAAGGTCTGGTAAAGAGTTCTCGATTCTTGTCACCTGCAACGATATCGAGGGATCACACGATGGGGTCCCAGCCGTGGGTTAGCCACCAAGTGGCTCCACGACCTGGGGGACAGAGTGTCTACTTCCTGAGCGGCCTCCCAAGTCCCAGGACCGCTGGGCAGGACAGGATGGCGTGGCCATCGGGCACCCGGGACAGGACCAGCTGGGTGGGCACGGTCGCTCTTCCACCCTCTCCATCCATCCCCAAATGGCAGCTCGCCAGGGTCAGCGTCTCCAGGCCTTTGCAGTGCTGTTCCGTCCGCCTCCTCGCCTTCTTCACGTCTCTGGTCCCCTGTCTCCTCCTCCCAGATCCCTCCCTTGGACACCCGCCCCTCCCTCCAGTAGCGGCTGTATTGGGGGCAGAGCACCTGCCACCCGCCTTTGTGACACATTGTACCTGATTGTTGCTGGTCTCTTCCCCTGGAATATCAGGCCGACGGGACCTGAGTTTTCCCACTTTCTCCCTGGTGCGTTGGTCACGAGAAAAGCACCTGACACACGAGTCCCTGCTCAGCAGTGGAGCGGGCGCCAGGGCTGGGCGGAGCTCTCCAGGGTCCTGGCAGCCCCACCCCGCCACTTCCATTCTGAGCTCCCGAAGTAAAATCAGGGTGTTGGTGGGGTCACGTCCCCTCTGCAGGCTCCAGGGGGAACGTTTGCTTTTCCAGCTTCTAGACGTTTCCTGCATTCCTTGCTTGTGGCCCCTGCCTCCGCGCTCAAAGCCAGCCGCTGTGAGCCGGGTGTTTGCGAAGCTGCTCACTCCGGTTCTTCCCGCTGGCTAGCTCAGCTCTGAACCTGACGTTCTCGTAAGGACCCTGCAATGACATGGGACCCTGGACAATCCAGGGTGGTCGCTCGTCTCAACAGTGTTCACTCCATCCCATCTGCCACAGAAGGGACTAGGAGATGGGCACTTTTGGGGGGGCAAGATCAGTGGGCCACAAGGTAATATGGGTATACATTCAACTGTTCATTCCACATTTATTGAGCGCTTACTGTGTACCAGCCTGTTCTAGGACCTGGGAACACAGCAAGGAACAAGAAAGATAAACATTGTGTCCTTCCTGGGGGATGAATTCTAGTGGGGAAAGCCTGGGGGCTTAGCACACGCTTGTCATCTCAGAGACTTGGGAGGCTGAGGCAGGAGGCAAGTTCAAGGCCAACCGGGCAACTTAGTGAGAATCTCTCTCAAAATAAAATATCAAAAAGGTTAGTTAGGGGTGTAGCTCAGTGGTAGACACTCCTAGATTCAAACCTCAGTAAAAAAAATAAAAATTTAAAAAATAAATAAATCCTGGGGGCTGGAGCCGTGGCTCAGCAGTTACAGTGCTTGTCTGGCATGTGCGAGGTTGCGGGTTCGAATCCCAGCACCACATACACAACGAAGTGTTGAAGCAACAAAGGCCACATGAAAAATTAAATAAAATTGATTCTCTCTCTCACTCTCTCTCTCTTTAAAGAGATAAGGACAGTGAGAGAGAGGGAGAGAGAATCAATTTTTATTGAGTTTTTGACATGGCTTTCATTGCTCTGACACTTAGTTGTGTATGTGGGTGCTGGGGTTTGAACCTGTGTACTCACACATGCCAGGCAAACACTGCTGCTGAGCCACCGCTCCAGCCCCTGTCACTCTCTCTTAAAAATCAATCATCAATCAATCAATCAACCCTGCTGGGTGTAGTGGCTGATGCCTGTATTCTCACCAACTTGGGAGGCTGAGGTAGGAGAATTGCAAGTTCAAAGCCAGCTTCAGCAACTTAGTGAGGCCCTAAGAAAGACCCTGTCTCAAAATAAAAAAATTAAAATCTCTGAGGATGTGGCTCAGGGGTAGAGCACCTCTGGGTTCAATCCCTGGACCACTGCCCCTCCACACACACAATTAAAAAAAAAAATCCTACTGGCCAGGCATGGTGTGATCCCAGCAACTTGGGAGGCTGAGGCAGGACGATCACAAGTTCCAAGCCAACCTCCACAACTTAGCAAGATCCTGTCTCAAAATAAAAAATTTTAAAAAGGATAGCAAGGTAGCTCAGTGGCAGAACAACCCTGGATTCAACCCCAGTACCACAAAAATAAATGAACAAAGAAATCAGTAAATCAATGGATTCTAGTGGGGGAGATAAAGTGGGGGGCATATCAGAGCAGCAAGCAGCCAGAATGTCCGCTGTGGGCCCTGAGGGTCGCCTCAACACCTGGCCCTAGAATTTCACGGCCCGTGATGTGTAAAGCCCATACTTTACAATGACAGTCTGGGAGTTCTGGTCCTGGCGGGAAGCAGGCTGGAGCCCCGTTGCTCATCGACTCATAAACCCCCCGGGGAAAGCCTCCTCCTGCCCTGAGCCATCCGCTGGCGCTGGCCGCAGGAGCAGCTCAATTCCATAGGTCATGCTGAGGTTAAATGATAGGCCAGTCACCGTCCATCCACAGCAAGGCGTCCTGATTTCCCTTCACCTTTGTGATTAAATAAAAACAGATCTAAACTACTTATCGATGTTCTAAAGGAGGGTGGTTTAAAGGAAAGCATTCGACAGGTGAGGAACCATCGGCACGGGTTTGGGAAGTGTTGCCTCTCCTCGGCAGGGGAGGGGCGAAGGCTAAGAGGAACCCTGTCCTCTGTGCCCAGCCTGGCTCCTCACCCTCCGCTGATGAGAGGGAGATGCTGAAGATCTCCAGGCCCTGGGCAGGAGGCACAGGGAGGAGCTCTGCGGGTGGAGCAGAGGGCAGGTTCAGGGCCCTGTGGGCTTTAACCTTGACGGAGGGATAGAGGAGGGAGGGCCTGACTCAGGTGTCCACAGGTGCCAACTGGTGACTGCACAGAGAATGCTTTGAAGGGGTGCTGGATCAGTGGTTCTAATGCTCTGTGTCTCAGGGCTAGTGAATGCCCTCTCTGGGTTCAGTGTCCTTATCTGCTGAAGAGAGACCATAACAATGCCTCTGTCCCCAGGCCACAGCCGGGACTCAGATGCTGCATGCAAGGTGCATGTTGGCCCAGATTCAGGCTTGTGGGGCCGCTGAGCTCCCGCCTTATCAGGTCGGGATTCTGCTCACGCCTGCTGCAGGTGGGAGGATGAGGTAAGCGGCACCCTGGCTCTGGCCCGATGAAGTCACCGGGACAGTTGGGTGGGTGCGAGGATGGCAGCAGAAATAGACTTGCCACGTGTGCCCCAGGCCCTGGCTGAGGTGCGCTCAGCAAACCCAAAGGGCTTGGGCTCTGCCCTCTGCATCTGGGCATTGGGAGCGTCCCCTGCAGGAAGCCTCCAGGATTGGCGCCCCTGCAGGGAGCTGTTGAGGCCTGGGACCTGGCCAGGCCGCAGGTGGCGGGGGAAGCCTGGGAGGACAGGCCTGTGCCCCGCCTGTTGCTTCCTCTGCTTTCTCAGAATCCCCTTAGGGACTGTTGAACGAGTTCTTAGTGAGCACCTGCTGTGTACCCTGTCTGGGGAACCAGGCACCCAGAGGAACAAAGTCTACCTGGGCTCAGTCCAGCTGGGGACATGGACTCCGGCCTGGGCTATAAAAATACAGGGTGATCATGGCTGCGGTGGGGGGCGCGCAGACTCAGCTTGGGGGAGCACCAGGGAAGAGTGGCCACTTAGCCCTCCCCTGGGAGGGGGCAGCAGACCAGGCAGCAGCCAGACCAAGTGTCTGGAGGCGAGAGGGGAAATGAAGCAGCTCTGGGAATCCGGTGGCAGAGCGCCTGCCTGGAGTAGGTTCCGGCCCTTTGTGCAAGGTCAAGGGGCAGATTAAACAGCGCCCGCAGCCAGTAGCCCGTACCCAGCCTGTGGTCTTCCCCAGGGGACGGGTGCTGTGACTCTCCTGTCCCCAACTGCACCCCCAGCCAGTGCAAGGCCTGGCACACAGTAGGTGCTCATTTTACACAGGAGGAAGTGGAGGCTCAGAAAGTGCGAGGGACTTGTTTGGAGTCGCACAGCGGGCAGCTGGTAGAGCGGGGATTCGAACCCAGCAGAAAAGGTTTGCTGGGTGAATGAGTGGCAGTGGTTCAAGGCCGGGCCCATCGTCCCCTGGAACTCAGCTGTGGTCTGGACCGGAGGTGTCCCCACGAAGAAGCTCCTGTCCATACAGGAACATTGATGAGCGCGGTAGCTTTCCTGTGCTGGGCCCTTCCCCCACCGCGTGCCCAGAGCAGCGGACTCTATGGAACCAGACCTCTGAAACCCTGAGCTCCAAATAATTTTTCCCTCCTCGAAGTCCTCATATTTTGGTCACTGTGATGCAAAACCGACTACAGCAAAGTCCTCTGTGGTTTCCTTTCCTGCAGGGCTAAGGCTCCAGCCCTGGGGGGAGGGGCCCTTCCGCTCCCGCTAACCCCGCCCCCAGGAGCCACTGCGGTTTTCACCCCCTCAGACCTGCTCCTTCTTGTTGCCAAACTATCTGCTTCTGGAAAACTCCCATTCAGCCATCAGGGCCCCAGCTGCCTCCTCCATGCAGCCCACCTGGACTCCCACAGCTGTACTCTCCTTCCCCTCCGTCCCTTGAGCTCTGCCACTCCCTTCCCTCGGGGTCTGTGTTGAAGGCTGCCTCCTCCTGACTGGGCGCTCCTTGGGGTGCAGACCTGGCAGATCAGATCCTTCTGTGTCCTGTGTGGACACAGAGAGTGGAGAATTTAGGAGGCAAGAGTGAAATGAATAAATACTTCTAAGGTTTTTATTCTAGGTAAATCTGTGGAGCCACATAACTTCTTTCCTGACCCCCCACCCTCTCTGCACATGTCCTGTGAAGTTTTATAAAAGAATATGCTGGGGCTGGAGCGGTGGCTCAGCGGTAACGGTGCTTGCCTGGCATGCGAAAGTACGCGGGTTCAAACCCCAGCACCCACATACACAACTAAGGGTCGGAGCAATGAGGGTTATGTGAAAAACTCAATAAGAAATGATTCTCTCTGTGTCTCCCTCTCTCTCTCACTGTCCTTCTCTCTTTAAAAAAAGAAAAAAGAAGAGCGATATCCTTGGTTTCATCCAGTGGTTCCAGAAGCTATAAAATCCAGGGACTTCAGGTACAGCTCAATCAAGGGGCTTCCTTCAGAATTCCTTCTCCTCCCAGGACTCAGTGCTGTGTCCTCCACTGGTGTCTGTGCCCAGAGTATACTCATCTCATACTGGCCCTTCAGAGACCCCAGCTGACGTGCCTCCAGGTCACAGACTCCCACTCCAGTTTCAGACCAAGTCCCAGTGTCCATAGTGACTCAGAGCTCCTACTCCACTGGGCTTCTCTCTCCACTCAGAGCCAACATTCCCAGGAGCAGCCCGCAGCCAGAGCTGGTGGACAGCTGAAGATTAAATGCCCAGCTCCCTCCAGTCTGGGGTGCCCATGTGTCCCCATCTCTGCTGCTTGCCTGTGATCCTAGAGGTCCTTGATCCACATCGTGTGTCTTTCAAGTTCAGAATCTCTGTATTGGATATGGTCACTGTACCCATCTTCCAGATGACTGTGACTGAGGTCCCCAAAGCAAAATTTCCCAGCCACATCAGCACACCCTCGAACACCGGCCAGGTATGTCCCCAGATGCCTGCCTCTCCCAAGCAGGCTGTGCCTGGCACCTGGGGCTGACACTTGTGATCACCTCCAGGGGTGTACACTGGCGCCTTGTCTGGCAGCAGGGAGCAAGATGGGTGGGGGAGACGACAGAGGACGGACAGAGGAAAGGCAGTGACCTGAGTCCAGCTCCCAGCCCTGGGGGGTGACAGTGCCCGTCCCAGTGCCTTTGCAAGGGTTCCTTGAGACCCGCTGGCCTGGCTTGCAGCAGGGAGCCAAGCCACGAAGTCGGTGCCCCTCCCCACCCCCTTCTCCAGTGGCCCTGGAGGGTCCCCAGGATAGGCAAATGGTCTGGGCACAGGGACTGGTGCGTGGGAGTCGGCTGGTAGTGAGGCAGCCCCGCGGGTGGGAGTTCTGGGCTCCAAGTCCGGGCTCCAAGGCGCCTGCAGAGCGAAGGCTCCAGGCCAGGGCGGAGGCTCCAGCCCACTGAGCCCCGCCGCCGTCGTCCCGCTGCGCAGGCACCAGGCAGAGGCCCTGGGAAGGTGGCCGCTAGGTCGGGATCGCGCAGTCCTGCGGGGTGGCACGACGGGTCTCGGGGTGCGGGGGCGCTGGCGGGTCTGGGGTGACGGGTTAGGGAACCCGCGCCCGACCCTTTGCCTGGAGCGAAGGCGCCTCCAGCCCCGGCTGAGAGCAGAGCGCGCCCCCTGGCGGCAGCGGTCGAGAACGTCCCGGCCACGATGGGCAACTCCCAACTGAGCTGAGCTGAGTCCCCAGCCCCGAATTCGGACAACCTGCTGAGCCCTTGAGCCCCTACCCCCGTCAGATTCCACAACTGCTGAATCCTGATCCCAGCCGAGCAGAGATGGGCCGAGCCTCAATCCTGGCGGACCCCTGAGGGGACCTGATAGGGCCCCGGCTCAGGGCTAACTCCAGACAGAGCCTGCAGCCCCATGAAACCCCTATCCTAGGTTGAGCTGGGACCCTGGACAGAGTTGCTGGACTTCAGCCCTGGGTGGTACTCCACCCTGTCAGCCCCGTCCCACTGGCCTCTGTCTGAGTCCCAGCTCAGGACAGAGCCCAGATCCAGGGCTGAGACCCCGTGCTGAGGCTGCCCCCTGACCAAGTAAGACCATCCCCTCCCCCAGCCCCCATCCTCTGAGCCCCAACCTTCTTATCTGCATACGAAATAGAAGCCCCACTTCCCTAGGCTCAAGTGTGCCTCCCGGCCCCCTCGCCTGGCTGGGGAGGCCCCTGGGAAGCAGCTCCTGGAGCGCTGGACACTTTACTTAGAGGCGACCTATTCAGACCCTAATCCACCTGGTCTGGGGCATATCACTTGCTCTGTCTGGACCTCTATTTTGTCATCTGTGAAATGTGATGCAAAGTGATCCCAGAGACGGGATCTTGTGACCCAGTGACAACAGAAATGGAAAAGGTCAGAGAGGAAGGACAGAGCCAGCACCTTAGTTGGGGGGCTCACTCCTGGTGTGGCTGGGGCCTCTGGCAAGTCAGTGGGGGCTAGGGCAATCTCCTTCCCTTGCAGGAAGTTTACCAGGGACCGTGATCCTGGAAGGGGGCAGTCTGTTCCCATGAGTGGTCCCGCTCCTTGAGCTCTCTGCAGCTCCTGTCCGTGGGGTAGATGCTCCCACGTGCAGGGCCAGCTGCCCACCAGGACCTGCTGTTCCTGGAAGATGCAGCACAATGGCCAGAGACTCCCAGGCCTTGCTCCTGGGGCTCTGAACAGGACATTGTCCCAGCGAATCTTGTACACACCTTAATTACTCTTGTCTTGCGTCCTCGGTATTGAAGGGCACAAAACAGGTTGGGTAAATTCAAGGATAGCAAATCTGGCATTGCTAATTTTTAGAGAGAGATTGCTTACAGGACTAACGCGTGGAAGGCCTGGAGAGGGCACCTGCTCTTTGTCCCTGAGGCAGCCCCTGACTGTCTCAAGAGGATTGGTTGGGGTGAATTACAGCAGAGTGAGAACAAGACTCTAGTGCATAACGGATGTCAAATGTCCGGGCGTGGTGGCCTGTCATCCCAGTTACTTGGGAGGCTGAGGAAGGAGGATCGCAAGTTCAAGGCCAGCCTCAGCAACTTGGTGAGACCCTGTCTCAAAATAAAATGCTATTTATTTATTTCTTTAAAAAAGAGAGGGAGAGAATGAGAAAGAGAGAATCCATTTTATTTAGTTTTTCATGTGCCTTCATTGCTCTGAAACTTCGTTGTGCTGGGATTTGAACTCATGTACTTGCTCATCCCAGGCAAGCACCATAACTGCTGGGCCACCACTCCAGCCCCTTTATTTATTTTTTATCTTTTTTTTTTCAGGGCTGAGGATCGAACTCGGGACCTTGCGCATGCTAGGCAATCGCTCTGCCACTGAGCTAAATCCCCAACCCCTATTTATTTATTTTTTAAAGAGAGAGAGAGAGTGTGTGTGTGAGAGAGAGAGGAATCAATTTTATTTTTTATCTAGTTTGTTTCTTCGACACTTAGTTGTGTTTGTGGTGCTAAAATTTTAAAAAGGGTCTGGGATGTGGCTCAATCCCCAGTACCACAAAAACCAGCCAAACTTTTTACCCATCCTTCAGTGCCCCAAGGCTTCCTCCTGCCCCAGACTGGAGCTCTGGCCCTGCTCTTCCACTTCCTGTCTCTGTGGCTCTAAGAATTCCAGGGCCCTCTGGTGGGCGGGTCCTGAAGTGTGTCCAGCGCCTGGCTCAGCGGGTTGTTTTCAAGGCCATCCACAGGGTCCTAGGTCAGAATTTCCTTCCTTTTAAAGTCTGAGCAACGGCGCGTGCGCATGAGCCCGGGTGCGGATCCGCTCCCCCAGCTCGGGCCTCCTGGTTGGCCGCTCTGACCACCGCCGCACAGTAGTGTTGGGGTCCCTGCTTTCGGTAATCCCGTGTCTAGCTTTTGAGGAACTGGCCCACAGCAGCTCACCATCTTACAGCCCAGCAGCCATGCTCCGGGCTCCCCTCTCTCTGTATCCTTGGGGCGCTTTTTAAACGCCCCCCTCTTAGGTGAGGATCCATAGGCTTTTTATTTCCATGTCACATAAGTCCGGAAACTGGGAAACGGGTAATGCCCAAGCTTTGTGGCAATGGAGCCCAGAGCCCCGCCCATGCTAGGTGAGCGCTAACCACTGGGTTACACCCCCAGCCCACCCACTGCGCTTGAACCCACCGTGGTCGCACTCTCCGCTGTGGGTGCCCATCTCAGACTTACTGAAATCATCTGCTTTGGTATGAGGAGATGCTAAAAACAGCCCCTCTTGCTTCTGAGGCCTCCAGTAGCTACCCTGATGCATAGTTTGTGGCCTGGGGACATGAAGAAGTCGTCTAGAACTGTGATTGTCAGCCTTGACAAGGATAGGGGACAGTTTCTGTTATTGTGAGTTGGAGGTGGCTGGGTGCTCCTGGCACGGAGTGGAGGCTGGGGATGCTGCTCAGCACCCTAAAACGCCCAGGAAGGTTCACCTCTAGCAAGAGTTAGGGGACCCAGATGCAGCTCGCACAGCGGATGAGAAGCGGCGGTGTGGGGAGAGGGCGGGACGCGCCCAGGTGGAGGGGCTGGGAGAAACTCGGGGTACCTACAGGGAGCTGCCCCACCCTGGCCCCGCAGCTTCTGCCTTGGGCAAGTGGCTTTCCCTCTCTGAGCCTCAGTTTCTTCCTCCATAATGGGATACGGCGGGATTTTATTTGCTTTTTTCCCCACGAGGCCTTGTGCCAGGGTCTGCCTGTGCAGGCAGGTGGCATTCGGCAACTACTTGTGTGGCTACTGGGAGGAGATGGTGTGGTTGCGGTGGCCTTTCAGGTCCTAGCTGCAACTGGGACCTGAAGCTGGGGCCAGAGAGCAGGGAGGAAATGGCGCTCTGGAGAGCTGGGAGCCGCTCCAGGGCCGGGTTCCCAGATTCACAGCTGCGTCCTCCTGGGGGGCCCAGCTGGCCCTGCTTCCCTGCCCCCCGGCAGCCGGGACGCTCCTGGGGGTCCCGCCTCATTCCCACGGAAACAGGCTGCACCTGCGGCACCCAGGTCATTCCGACAGGGACGGCTCCCCAGCCGGTATCGAGCAGCACGCTATTCCCGGATTCTTCAGCCCAGGTGGGTAAGCCGACTGCCAGGTGGAGGGGGCCTGTGCAGAGCCACGTGGTGGCCTGTTTTCCTCGGTTCTCCGGTCTCGGTGTCCCCCAACCCCTTCTCTCCCTCTCTGTCCTTCCTCCCCTCGCAGGGACCCGCACCCCGCTCCGGCGCACCCCCGCATCCGGTCCCTTAGATTCCGGAGGAATCCCCCAGCCGCTCGGCCCCGCCCCAGGCCCCGCCCCCGCCTCTCCTCGCGAAGACTCGCTACCATTGGTCCCTTCGTACGTCGCCCGCGCTGCGATTGGCTGAGTCCTGACCAAAGCTCCGCCCCGGTCTCTTTCGGGTGGGAGGGAGCGGAGCGGGGGCGGGTCTTGATATGGGGCGTGGCTATGGGCGTGGTCGAGGGTCCCACCCCGCCCAGTCCCCCAACCTCCGGAGCTGGTGCTGCAGCAGCGGAAAGAGGTCCCGGCCCCACCGAGGCGCTGGACGGATCCCCGGCGATCGATCAGACGCACTGTAGCTCCCCAGAGAACAGGTGAGCTAGCGGTGCCGAGTGGACCCGACTTGTTCGCCCTCTGTCCCTTCCTCTCCCTCATGCCCCTGAACCCTACATCTGCCCGTCTGCGTTCCTGCCTCAGTGTACCTCTGTTTTTGTCACTCTTGGGCCATATGAGTTAAAGTAAAACAGATTGTATCTGAACTGCCCCACCACTGGGCTGGGGACCTGCCGTGGGAACAGTGCCCACTCCCCTAGGGACTTTGATGGACTCTGCCCCTTTAACAGTGCAGGGCGGCAGGTGCTCTGGCCTGAATCCCAATCCAGAGGGCATTTCAGGTGGTGGGCAGCCCAGCCAGAGGTGTGGAGGTGGGAATGAGTGTGGCTGGCTCAAGAGTCCTAGAGCCAGGCCCAGGCCCAGCAGGCTCCCCAGTGGCCTGAGGTCTAGGACTTAGTTTTACTGAACTGGGACTGACAGGTACTGAGGTAATTAGCAGTCAACCTGACCCAGGCCTGTCACCTCCTGGCCTCTTCTGTGGCTGATAACCGGGCCCATTTGCCAGGAGGGTAAACTGAGGTCCAGAAGGGGCCAGTGAATGCCAGGGAGAAGACCAGAGACCAGCTGGAACCTGCTCTCCACGAGATGTCCCACTGTCATCTTGTCTACGGGAGGGCAGCCCCAGCCTTAAACAGGCCTCTGCTGGGAGGCTGCAGGTCTGGGCCGGGCAGTCCAGTGGTCGGGGAGCTCAGAACTCCCTGCTCTGCCAGCCGCTGGGGCACCTCAGTGCTGAGGAACCTGGGTTTCCTCATCTGCAAGCTGGAGAGGGCTTCGAGAGGTTCGAATGCCAAGCGCTTCTTGCGCCTCCAGCCTCAGGGCCTTGGCCTGCACTGCGTCTGCTCCCACCCTGGCAGGCCCACAGGCGCCAACTTCAAAACATAACAGTTGCCTGATGGGCTGGCTAGAGAACCTGCCCAGCAAGGGCTGGGTGGCTGGCAGGTGGAGGAGGAGCTGGCCCAGGGACGCTGTACCTATGGAAACCGTGAACAAAGAGCTGAGGCCCCAGCCACAGGACACCTGAGTGGTGCCGACCAGCAGGCAGAGGTGGGTCTGCCAGTGGACCACTGGGGTGTGGTGGGGCTTGAACCCTGCACTGACAAGGGCTCCTAAGCGAAGGGACTAGCCAGGCAGGGGCAGACTCCAGGCCTCCAAGCCTCAGTTTCTCATCTGAGGCCTGTGCAGACCAGGACTCAGCCGCCAGGTGAGGGGTCTTTGGTGGCTTGCTTGATGGTTCAGTGCCAGGGGTTCAGGGGGGCCTGCCCAACAGAGTCACAAGACAACTCCAGTGTTGTCATGGAGACGGCCGCACCCGGAGTTTGGTGCTAAATGACCACTCGTGTTGTCTGGGTGCAGCCACTGCTGCTGAGGCCTGGGGAGGGGTGGGTCCTGGCCCAGTCACTCAGCGCACCCACTGCCCCTCCACATGATCAGCCTGCAACTGGACAGTCCCCAGAATCCACGAGCCTGCCTCGGACAGCTGTGACCGAGTGGGCCCAACCTCAGTTTTCCCATGTCTCTTTTTCCTTCTGGAAAGGGACCGAGATAACAAGAAGGCCTCTTGAGGGCACATTGCCTCTTGATGCGTCCTCCACCGGGAAGGGCCCGGCCAGGCCAGAGGGGCTTGCTGTGTCCCATTTGACTTGGTGGTACCTCCCTTTGTGTGTCTTGGCCTCAGTCTCCCTGGCTGGGCAACGTGGCCCTTGGATGACATCTGTGTCATTGTGCCCTTCTGCAGCTGGGAGGTCACTTATTCATTCAACAAATGGGTCCCGAGCTCCTGTGGTAAGTGAAGCCTCTGGCAGGGCACTGAGGACCTGGCTGATGGTCGCTGGGGCCGTGCTCACCCTCACTTGGCTAGGGTGGCTTGGGGAAATGCACGTGGCCCCAGGGGAAAAGCTGAGTGCATGGTGAGGAGGGGCAGACAAATAGGCCCGTGAGTGGGAGTCTGGAGGGCTTCCTGAGAAGGTGACCTCAAGGAACAGCCACATGGACACCTGCGGAGGCAGCACGCCCAGCTGTGCAGCGGCCCTGGCCGGGGCAGGGGGAGCTTGGCATGTCAGAGAGGAGGCAGGGAGGCCAGGAGGCTGGGAGGGGATGGGCAGGTGGTACAGGGCCACAGAGAGGGTTTGGACTTTGACATCTAGGGAGGAGGGAGGCAGGAGGTCTGGGGGCCAGGAGGAACCTGACCTAGCTGCTCACGGGCGCCCTCTGGGGGTCATGGTGAGGACAGGCTGAGTGGGACCAAGATGGAGGCCGAAGCTGGGACACATTAGAGGAGGCCCTCAGACCTCCTGCTGTTAAGCCTTTTGCCCAGGCCCAGGCACAGCTGTCCTGTCCTTGCACACCTGTGGGCTATGGCCCCCAGCGTTCCAGCCACGGCCCTGAGCTTTCTTCAGTGTCCAGTACAGCCACTGGGAGGCTGGGCCCCACCTGTCCTTGGGTGGTCCCTGAAGGCCTGGGGGAACCCGGTCTGGGAACCACTGGCCACAGCACCGATGGGTACCTACTGGCGAGGCCCAGTGGATAAAAAGGTGGGGATAGTGGAGCACTGGAGTTGGTGGCATTGCGCTGGGACGGGACGGGACGCTGCAGCAGGGCTGAGATGAAGCGAGGACGACTAGCTGGGCCGCGCTGAGCGGCCATCAATTATTGACTCTGTGTGTGGCATGAAGAATTCATGCGACAGGGGGGCTGCTGGGGCCCATGGCCTGCTGGGCTCTCGAGAGCCACTGCTGCATTTCAGGAGCTTTGCTGTCTGTTCACCACGTCACCACGGAGGCAGGGGGCTCAGCGGGGGAGCACTGGCCTGGCGCCAAAAACAAAAGTAAGGAACACGGTTTAATCCTAGAGAGGGGCAGGTGACACTCACTGCAGCGAGCATGGGCCTCAAGGACCTCACGATCAGCGAGAACCAGACACAAAAGGCCACGGTGTGTAACTCCAATGACAGGAAATGGCCAGGAGTCCAGAGACAGGAAGTGGATTTGTGGGTGCTGGGCTGGGGAGGCGACAGGTGACTGCTTCTGGGGACCCGCTCCTGACGGGATGATGTGGAACTAGATGGAAGTAATGATTCACAGCTCCACGAATGCGGGAAATGCGCGAGTGGTCGCCCTTACGCATGTGCACTCGATGGTGGGTGAATCCGTTTCAATAAAGCTGATTTGTGGCGCACACCTGTCACCCAGGGGCCCGGGAGGCTGAGGCCGGAGGACCGCAGTTCAAACCCAGCCTCAGCAACATAGCGAGATCCTGCCTCAAAATTTAAAAAAAGCGAAAAGGGCTGGGGATGTAGCTCAGTGTTTAAGCAGCCCTGGGTTCAACCCCGGGTCCAAAACAAACAAACAAACAAACAAAAAACCCTAACAGAATAAAAAAATAAAAAAGCTGTTATATAAAAAAGCAAAGATAGGGAGACTGGAGCGGGGGGCTCCACGGTTACGGCGCTTGCCCGACATGCACAAGTGCACGGTTCAAACCCCAGCACCCACGTACACTGCTAAGCGTCAGAGCAAGGAAAGCCACGTGAAAAACTCAATAAAAATGGATTCTCTCTCTCTCTCTCCCCGTCCTTCTCTCTTTGAAAACAAAAAAAGAGCGCGATGCTTTTGCTATTTATTTACACCCCAGCCTTTTCGATTTTGTGACAGTCTTGCCAAGTTGCCCCGGCCGGCCTTGATCTTGCAATGTCCTGCCTCCGCCTCCTGAGCGGCTGAGATGACAGGCACACACCGCAGTTGAATTGTCCTTATTAACACTTTCATCGTTTTAAGTTATATGGAGTTGGGAACCGATGGCCCCGGCCTGCTTTTGTCAATAAAGTTTTATGGGCACACAGCCGTGCTCCTTCGTTTGCAGACTACCCCAGGCAGTTCCAGCTGCAGAGCCACAGAGGGAGGCGGACACCTGGCTTGCAAAGCTGAACGGATTTACTCTCTGGCCTCTCTAAAACGTCTTCGAAGCTGCGGTGCACATCCTTCATCTTTTTTTTTTTTTTTTTTTGAGAGAGGGGGACAGTGAGAGCGAGTCGGTTTTTTTGAGTTTTTCACGCGGCTTTCGTGGCTCTGACCGTGGTGCTGGGGTTCGCGCGTGTCCTCGCTCGCGCATGCCCGGCAGGCGCTGGGCCGCTGAGCAGAGCTGCAGCCCCCGCGCCCTTCCTCTTGGTGAGTTGTGATGAACATGGGTGCGGATGACATCGGTTACTTTTTCTAAAACCCAAAAATCATCCGGCCGTGATTGGGATTCAGCTGTCGCAGGGGACCTGACGGACGGGGGGCCCCTGGGAAGTGGGTGTTCTGCCCTGGAGCCCCAGCTTCAGCTCCCCAGGCCCGGTGTGCAAAGCAGGAGGGAGGTGGGAGAGGGTCCACCCCGGGTGGGCTGCTGTGGGCGCCACTGGGAGCCTGGACAGCTCCCCGCGTGGCTGCTGCTGAGCGCACCCCAGCCTCACCCAGCGACCCCAGGGGCTCAGTCACTCCCTGGTCATTTATTACTCATCGGCTGCGCCGGGCCAAGTGCACTGCAGACCCTGCCGCAGCTCCAGCCCAGGAAAACGCCTTTTTAACGAAATAGGCGTGAGCACCTACTGTGCGCTTGGAGACAAGAAAGCAATTGGCCAATCTCAATTTGTGCAATACTTTTATTTTCTGTTTGTATGACAGTTTGGGCCAAATTCTGACTTTTAATTCCTTAGATTTATCATCTTATAAAATGCGTTGCGAAACATGTAATAAAGGCGTAGGTCATGGTGTGTTCAGCTCAGAGACATAATCCACAGACCATAAAATGCGCCATCTTAATTTATTTTTTTTAAAGAGAGAGAATCAATTTTATTTAGCTTCTCATCTGTCCCCTCCCAGCCCTGCACCCGTGAGTCCACACGCCATCTCTGGATCTCCCGTCCTGGTTGCTTCCTGTCACTGGGTCACACGCTGTGGCCTTGTGTGCCTGGTTCTCCCTGAGCAGGAGGTCCTTGAGTTCAGCCACGCTGCGGCGAGTGTCCCTGTGCCTGCTGGTGGCCGAGGGATGCCCCGGGTGTGGTGGCCGCACAGTGTGCCTTCATCTGGGGTCACCCTGGGGTGAGCGCAGGGCCTCAGGACCCCCGTTAATCCCGAGGTTCAGCAGGCAGAGGGTTAGGGTTAGGGCACCCACTGCTCTCCCAGGGAGAAGGCCGGGAGGCAGGAAGGCAGGGCAGGGCCCTCAGCTGTGTCCCTCTGGCTCGGCAGTTTGTGCTCCATAAATGGTTTCTGAAGGACTGAATGAGCATTCGGGCCGAGTTCCTAGGCTGCCCTGGCTGCTCTGCCGTTGGTACTCAGGGACCAGGGCCGCTGCGCTCGAGGCCCCTGTGTGGCAGCCTCACTGCCTCCTGCGGGAAGGAAGCCTGGTTCATTTTGGCCCATAGCCTTGTCCCCTGGGAGAGCAGTCATGTCCCTATGTGGTGGCTGGATGGGGACTTCCTTGTAGAACAATGGGTCAGGGAGGAGGAAGGGGAGGCCACGCAGCTGGCTGCCCCAGGTGTCGCAGGCCCAGGGCTGGCCCAATGGGCTCGGAGGCCACAGCTGCCCGTCCTCTGCCTCTTTTCTGGCTGCGGGTGCTGCTGGGAGCCGGGGCCCTTCCTGTCAACAGGCCCCGCTCCCCTTTTGAGCCATCTTGGCCAACCTCAGACTTACAGATGGGAACGTCAGGGCCCAGAGAGGGGCAGAGTCTGCTCAGGGTCACACAGCTGGGCAGGAAGACTGGGGCTCCTAGGCCTCCTTCCTGGAGTCAGAGCGAGTCCATTCCTGAGCCTCTGCTCATCTGCGGAGGCCGTGCCTGGGCCTGGGACTTCCCTGTCAGCACCGGCGTCTGCGCCCTCAGAGCCGCTGGGGCAGAGCCCCTGGACATTGAGGAGCCAGGGTGTAGCCACAGGAATTGCATGTGACAGTGACGGAGGCTCGAGTATGAGCTGG
Source organism: Aplodontia rufa (assembly GCA_004027875.1). Taxonomy (NCBI): domain Eukaryota; kingdom Metazoa; phylum Chordata; class Mammalia; order Rodentia; family Aplodontiidae; genus Aplodontia; species Aplodontia rufa. Next base: position 22,674 of record PVKS010015588.1, on the reverse strand, counting down.
ACCTCGCTGGGGGTAGGGGGAGGGGATTCCAGGTGGAATGGACAGAAAGTTCTAGAGATAATGACAGGCCGTGTGTGGGATGGGCAGCTCGAGGCTGCGGCTTCTGTCTCCCTAGTTCCAGCCTCTGGCTCAGGGGAAGGTGGCAGGTCGGGGACACTGGGTTGACCACAAGCCTCTGCCCCAGGACTGTGAGTTCAGTTGCCTGCGTCTTGCGGAGCTGAGGCATGTTGTAGTTACACTGCTCACCCCAGAGGCCAGTAGGGAGCAGGAGGTCCTCGACAGCAGGGGACAACTCCAGGTCTCTAAGAGTGGGGGCCACTCGTGGCATTAGGCAGGGAATTCAGGGGGCGTTGGGGTGCAGAAGTATCTGCAACTGCCAGTCACATCTTGCTGTGTGGTCTCTGGTAAGTGGCTCAACCTCTCTGAGCCTGTGTCCTGTTCTGCAAAATAGGCCACCAGCCCAGTGGTGGAAATGACGGAATGGGTGCATGCGGCTGCCACGTGGCCCTGAGTCAACAGCCCGTGCTGGCCAGGGCCATGGAGAACTGCGTCTGGTGATGGGGCAGGGCGGGTCAGGCCCGTCCAGTGGTTCCCAAGCCTGCCCTGACCTCTGGGGGCAGCAGGAGGGCGGCTGAGGGTTGAGATGTCTCCTGCAGCCTGAGCTCGCACAAAGACGGGCTTTGTGGGGGCTCCTGGGATGAGCGGGGGCCCGCATGGCATTTCTGGCCTGGCCAGTGGGGAACCAGGAGGGTGGGCACTGACCAGGGCCTGGGAGCAGGGCTCCACCGTCCTCCCCTCCTGGTTCTTCCAGACAGAAGGTTCTGGAGTCTCCCAGGACACAGCAGATAAAGGACAAAGGGTCAGATCCGTCACCTCCCGGGGTTGGGTGCAGAGCAGCAAAGGGCACCCTGGGGCACCATGCGGCTCAGAGGAGGCGCCTCTGCTGTTGGTGTGGAGCTCAGGGATGGCCTCCAGGGGAGGCAGCATCCAGGCCTAGCTGAGGGTTGAATCTCCCAGAGGGGACGAGGGGCTTGGGAGGTGAGTAGGAGTTCACCTAGGGAACAGGCAGGGGTGTGGGGGCTGGGGCTTTGGGGGATGCATAGGAGTTAGCCAGGGAAGAGTTGGGGGCCTGGTTTCGGGCTTGGTCCTGGGAGCCTTGGGGAGCTGCCAGCTGGTTTTCAGCACAGCAGAGGTATGCATGGCTCTGCGCTGAGCCCTGGAGCCTGGCAGTTAGGGGCAAGAGCCTGGGAACAAAGGGAGCAATGTGGTGGAGGCACTGAGGGGGGTCTGCCTTTCACCTTGCAGGGCCCAAGGCTGGGGAGGGGACTGGTCACAGGGTCCCCGCCCCGAACAGCCTGAGCTCAGCGCCATCCCATCACCGCGGGGGATATGTGGGGATGTTGGGCAGGACTCCGAGGACAGGTGCCCTGATGGGGCCACCCTTGCCGTCCCGCATCCGCCTCTTGCTCCGCTTGCTCCTGGAGGCTCGGGAGTGGTGGGAGACAGGGGCGGGCGCCCACTTCGCGGATGGGAAGCAGTGGGACCAGGCGCGGGGACTGATGAGTGGTCTGTCCTCCTCCAGCAGGGCCCATGGACACCTTCAGCACCAAGAGCCTGGCCCTGCAGGCCCAGAAGAAGGTCCTGAGCAAGATGGCGTGCAAGGCCATGGTGACCGTGTTCGCGGACGACACCAGCAGCCAGGTGCTGGACGAGCTGTACCGGGCCACCAAGGAGTTCACACGCAGCCGCAAGGAGGCGCAGAAGGTGGTGAAGAACCTGGTGAAGGTGGCCGTGAAGCTGGGCGTGCTGCTGCGAGCCGGGCAGCTGGGCGGCCGGGAGCTGGAGCTGCTGCTGCTCTTCCGCCAGCGGGCGCGCAGCCTGGCCATGACTGCGCTCAGCTTCCACCAGGTGGACTTCACCTTCGACCGGCGCGTGCTGGCCGCCGGGCTGCAGGAGTGCCGGGACCTGCTGCACCAGGCCGCTGGCCCGCACCTGACCGCCAAGTCCCACGGCCGCATCAACCACGCCTTTGGCCGCGTGGCTGACTGCGACTTCCTGGCTGCGCTCTATGGCCCAGCGGAGCCCTACCGCTCCCACCTCCGCAGGATCTGCGAGGGCCTCGGCAGGATGCTGGATGAGGACAGCATCTGAGGCCACTGCGCTGCCCGGGACTTGGCCTCCCCAACCCTGCTCTCTGGCCAAACCGCCCTGGGCGGGGATGGGTGATGGATCCCCGGGAGGGGACGCAGTGCCTCCCCCGTGCTGTCTTGACGGACAGGGTGCTGGCTGGGCCCCACCGCCTCCCAACATGAAGCCACTGCCTACTCGGGGCCACCTGTTGCCCCATTTGTTCCCATGGCCTGGGCTGACTCCCATGCCACCATCCACTCCCTCAACCTCTGCTCGGAATTCTAAAGCCAGTGTGTCCACGTCCTGTTGCCTGGACATCTTCAGTACAAGGAAGAAGGGTGATGTGGGCTGTGTCCCTTGAGAGCCCTATGTCCACCACCCAACCCCGGGACCCCAACGCAGACCTGCACCACCCAACCCCGGGACCCCAACGGGGACCTTCTTTGGAAATGTGGTCATGGTGGGTGGAATCAGGAAGAGGCAGAGTGGAGCAGGGTGGCCCTGGCCCAGTGCTGTCCTTATAAAGGGGACCTGTGGACACAGACGTACACAGCAAGGACATCGTGTGACCGTGGGGCAGTGCGGAGTCCTGCCGGCCCCGCTGCAGGCTGGGATGAAGTGTGTCCTGCTGGGGTGGGTGAGGGCATCCAGGTCTGTGTATGTTTTGGATTCTGACGTCACAGAGGGCAGGGCTGGGGCGTGGCTGGGGCATCTTCAGCACAGAGGCCCTGGCCTGGCTGCGGACAGGTGGTGCCCGAGGCGGGTTCTGCCTGGTGGAAGGGTCCAGGCTGTTGTGGGCAGGAGGTTGTGCTGGTGGCTGGGGGACGGGGCAGCACCTGGCGTTTAGGGCAAAGGTCGGAAGGTGGCTTTGATCGGCCCGCCTGGTATTTGAGGAATCTGGATTTAAGCGGGCCCTCACCCCTGGCTCTAGCTTCTCAGTGCTGTGAAAACGCACCACCTCCGGCTCCTGGTGGCGCCGGGCAGGGGACGCCCCATTTCACAACAGACCCCTCTGCTCGTCATCCTGGCTGCCGGGGTCACATCCCAGATCAGGGTGGCCTTGCCCCGGCTTGGCGTCTGCTTTGGCGGAGGGCAGCCCCACTCCGCCTCTAGCAGGGCCAGCACAGACCTGCCGCCATGTCCCCGAGCAGCCCCGACCTGGGCCAGCCGGGGTCATCAGTGTGCCTGTCTCAGTCCCTGTCTGAACTTCCAGAGTTGAGATTTAACTAAAACAACAGGACAAGGTGTGTTGGAGACACTACAGCGCGTCTGGTGGGACACAGCCGCAAGCAGCTCCTTAAAAAAAAAAAGAGGACGGTGAGAGAATCACTTTTATTGAGTTTTCGCGTGGCTTTCGTTGCTCCCAAGACTTTAACTTGTACGTGGTGCTGGGGTTTGAACTCGCGGACTCTGGCATGACAGGCAAGCACCGTAACCGCTGAGCCACTGCTCCAGACCCCCCACCCCTGTAAGCGGTCCTGGGTGCCAGCTCTGCTCCTCTGGATGGGGGACCATGTGCCCTGACTCAAGGCCACCGGGCCCGGAAGCCCCACCAGGATGCATTAGGGGCACAGGGCACCTGACCTAAATCCTTGGGGCAGCTAGAAATTGGGGAGTGGTCCCTGGATGACCCCATCCATCAGCTGGGTGGTACTGGCCCAGGGCTGCCCTTCCTGCGCATGGGCCCTGGGTGGTCTCGGCCATGCTCATCTTGGCTCCAGCTTGGACAGGGCCACCCTACTCAGGCAGGTCCCCACCCCCAAGGCCCCTGGGTGCAGGTCAAGGGATCCTTTAGAATTCCCCTCATGGGGGTGCGGTGCTGGGAAGAAGCCAAGGCCAGGGCTCTGAGGTCTGAGAATGATGGGTTCCAGGGACAGCAGTGCCACCTCCAGGCTGGCTGGAGGGACAGGGAAGCTGTGGCCTCTGCGTGCTTTGGCAGGGGTCAGCTCGGGGAAGGTCAAAGTTCCCCAGCTGGCAGGCCTGTGCTGGGGCAGCAGAGCCTCGGGCGGCCACGGCCAGGGACTCTGGATGCCCATCTACAGCTCCTATCTCCACGGACGCAAAGCCATCCAGCCCTGGGGTGCAGGAGCAGGGCTGCCCTGAGCCCCATCTGCTGGGGCTCCAGCCAGAGTCTGCAGGGGGCTTGGGGAGGGCCAGCGTCCTGCCAGCCAGCTGCAGGAGCAGCACAGCTGCATGCCCCGGACCCAGCGCTTCAGTGCCTGGGCGAGGCCCCCTCTGGAGAAGCTGTGGGTCCTGGGGACCACGTCCACACGGGAGGGCAAGTGGGGCAGCCTGTCCAGGCTCCTGCCAAGGGTGCCCAGAGGGCGTGGTCAGTGTGGGTGCTCTTTAGTTGTTTATTTAAATACAAAAGAACAGTTTCCCCAGTGGTCTGAAAGGTGGTCCCCTCGTAAACCGTGAAAAGCAGCCCTGGGCGACGGTGCTCCCTGGGCTCAGCGGGGAGCACGGTGGCTCTTCCAGTGCCCGGCCAAGGTCCACAAGGCACAGGCTGGCTTCAGAGGAGCAGAGAACCCCCACCCCACGGCCCCTGTCCTTGCTGGCTAGAAAGACGGGCAGGCCTGAGCCTTAAGGGCCGAAGTGCGGGTGGAAGAGGGGGCTCGGCACCAGCTGTGAATGCGGAAGGGCAGTGGGGGCCGGGGAGACCGAGAGCCCCCGGGAAGCAGTCCAGTGCCGCCTCGCCTGGCTCCTTTAGGGAGGCAACAGCGCCTGGTCACGGGTCACGGCCTCGGGGCGTCACAGCTCGCTGTGGGCGGCCTTGGCCACGATTACCAGCTTGGACAGCTCAGACTTGAAGGCGCCAGGTCTGTGGGCCACTGGAGGAGACAAGCATGTGTCAGCCACACGGTGCCACTGAGGCCCTGGGAATCGGGGCAGGACGTGGGGGGCACCCCATGGACTCCGCTGGATAGGCTCGCAGGCGGAGCCAGAAGGGAGCGGTGGGCAGGGGGAAGCTGGGAACAGGAGATGCGGCCAGGGCTTGAGCTGTGCCGTCTGTGGCTCAGTGCTGTGGCTTCGCCCCTCTTTGGGCCACTGCCGGCCTCCCCGCTCCCAACGCTGAGCTGCTCCGGTTCAGCACCTGCCCTGTGCAGCCACGTGTGGCCCAGGCCACCTTGGGAGGAACCAAAGCTGCTCAGCGACCTCGGCCTCCCCTGGGGTGCTGTGCAGCCAACCTCAGTGCCACGCTGCTTCCAGCCCCAGAGCCTGTGGGGGGCACCCTGCACGGAGGGCAAGCCCTGGCTCTTCTCCTTGCACTGCGCGGCCTGTGCGCTAGGTGGCTGGCACTGAAAAGCCTCATTAAAAACCGAAAGGGGAGTTTGAAAACTTCTGAGATGGGGTCTCACCGTGCTGCCCAGGCGGGCCCCAAACTCCCAGGCTCAAGTGATCCTCCTGCCTCAGCCTCCCGAGTAGCTGGGACCACAGGTGCACCACTGGGCCCAGTAGGACAAGCATTTTGTGATATGGAAAAACCTTTCAGTGTTTTTAAGACCAAGTTTCAGATGGGCACGGTGACAAATGCCTGTAATTCCAGCAGCTTGGGAGGCTGAGGCAGGAGGATCTCAAGTTCAAAACCAGCCTCAGCAAGGCCCTAAGCAACTTAGCGAGACCCTGTCTCAAAGTAAAAAAAAAAAAAGGTCCAGGGATATGGCTCAGTGGTTAAGCACCCTGGGTTTAATTCCTGGGACCTCATAAACAAATAAATAATACCTGGCACATGGCCACCCCCATTCACCAAGTCTGAGTGTCCCTCAGGGTGTGCAGGCTGGGAGCTGCATCCCCAGTGTGGCGATGATGGAATGTGGAGGGACCTTGAAGAGGAAATGGGGCTGGGTGTGGCTGGTGGGAGGCCCTGGGTTCCACCTCCAGCGTGGATGGAGTCTTCAGGTCAACGGGCCACACCTTTGAGGACCAGGGGACCCAGCCCCCTGGCTTGGTGTTGGGCTCTGCCATCTCTTGCGCTTTTCTCTGCGGGGCAGCCTACTCAGCTTCCTGTCACTGTGACAGGAGCGGGACCAACTAGGGAGCAACGCTGCCCCCAAGGTCCCACCTGGCATGGGGACCCAGGAGCCTTCAGAGCGCCCGCAGCCATCCTCACCCACCTGCTGTTCTGGTCACCTCAAATTCCTCGCTTCTCAGGGGAACGTCGCTTTCTCTCTCAAACGCAGCCTTCGACTGAAAGGGAACAGTGGGGACTCGCTGGGCGCCATCCACCAGGATTGGGGACCATTTGCTCTGCAACGCAGCACCCGAGGGGCTATGGCACCTTCCTCAGTGGCGGGAGAGCCTGACAGGCGTGGTGGCTGCTGAGATCGCACCTGGCCCGACCTCCAGCCCCAGAGTCAGCTAACCATCAAGTGGCTCGATGGTAATCATTTAAAAGATTTGAAAACAAACCACAGAAATGATACTGGCTTCATGACCTCCTCAACGTGCATCTAAAATCCAGGGGTGGGGCCTGGAGCAATAGCTTGGAGGTTACAGCGCTTGCCCAGCATGCGCGAGGACCCGGGTTCAAGCCCCAGCACCCATGTATGCAACTAAGCGTCCGAGCAACGAAAGCCAAAACTCAACGAAACTGAAAAAACTCAATAAAACTGATTGTCGGGGCTGCAGCGCTGGCTCAGCAGTTTCGGCGCTTGCCTGGCAAGCACGAGGACCCGGGTTCAAAGCGCAGCACCACGCACACAACTAAGCGTCAGAGCAACAAAAGACACGTGAGAAACTCAATAAAACTGACTGTCCGTCTCTCTCCCTTTCCCTCTCAAAAAAAAAAAAAATAAATAAAAGGAAGGCAGGCAGGCAGGCCATAACTGGTGAACATGCGTCCCCACGGCTTGTCATCCAGCGACAGGAGGCTGAGGCAGGAGGAGCCTGGGTTCCAGGCCTCAGCAACTGAGCGAGGACCTGTCTCAAAATAAAAATAAGGCCTGGGGATGCGGCTCAGTGGTAAAGCACCCTGGGTCCCATACACGACTGGGCTGGGTGCAGCTCGGTGGAAGGACCCCTGCCTAGCACGCTTGGGGCCCTGGGTTCCATTCCCGGTACTAAGAAAACTAAAAATTAAAACTCAAAATTGTGCTTAAGGGGCTGGAGCGGTGGCTCAGGGGTTACGGCGCTCGCCTGGCATGCGTGAAGATGCGGGTTCAAAGCCCAGCACCATGTACACCACACAGTGTCCGAGCAACGGAAGCCACGTGGAAACTAAAGAAATTGATTCTCGCTCACTGCCCTTTTTTTTTTAAAGAAACAGGGACAGTGAGCGAGAGTCAATTTTTATTTAGTTTTTCACGTGGCTTCCATTGCTGTGAGACTCTGTTGTGTCGCGGTGCTGGGGTTTGAATCCGCATCTTCACGCATGCCAGGCGAGCGCTGTAACCGCTGAGCCACCGCTCCAGCCCCTTCTCTCAAAAAAAAAAAAAAAAAAAAAATCATGCTTGAGTCAACCAAAGTAGAGGCCCCAGGCAGACAGTCGCTGGGTAAACTGGAGGGCACGGTGTGGCTGGAGGGAAGAAGACTCCTGGGTCACTGGGCCCCCAGCAGAGCAGGCTGGCCCAAGGGGGGCTGCGGTGGTAGACCCTGGTCCCAGCCAGCCTTGTGGCACGTGCCTGCTGAGAGCCCTTCTCTGCTTCAACCTGGGTGGATGTAGGTAGTTTCCAACCTGCTCCGACACAGAAGCAGGGCTCCACGAGGCCCCCTGGGCCAGTCTGCTTCTCGCTGCTCTGGACACCTGACTCTTGGTCTGCAGAGGTCAGAGCAGCGGCAGAGGCCCCCGCAGCCCCTCCAGCCCACCTGGGCCTGGGCAGTACTCACGTAGGCCATGGCATACTCGATCTCTGCACCCCGCACCTCAGCCTTGAACTGGGTGAAGTAGAGGTAGGACTTCCCCTGGGGCCTGCAGAGTGGGGAGAGCGTGTCTAAGCCACCAGGCCACGCTGGGCTAGGCTCGCTGTGGGTGGCCTTGGTAAACCCGCTGCGTGGATGCTGTTTCCTGGAATTGCTGACTCCAAAGGATGGACAGGGCCGTCAAAACCAGGCCTTCAGCTGTGCGCGGTGGCCACGCCTATCACCCCAGCAACTCAGGAGGCTGAGACAGGAGGATCGCAAGTTCAAAGCCAGCCTCAGAACTTAGCCAGACCCTGTCTCAAAAATAAAAAGGGCTGGGGATGTGGCTCATGGTGAGGGCCCTTTGGGTTCAATCCCTGGGACCAAAACAAAAACCAAAAAACCCCAGAAAACCCAGAGACTCTTTCCTCCCCGCAGGCCTCTTTCATCCCTGGCTGTGGCCACTCCAGGATTGGGACCCAGGTGGTCACCTGCTAGTGCTCGCCTACACTTTCACGCTGCCTTGGTGACCGTGAGGGTGCAGGCAGGACAGGAGCTGACCAGGGGGCAGTGCCAGAGGGCGCCCCCCAGAGGGCAAAGAGCTCCACCCAGATGTGTGGGGAGCGGGCAGGTGGGCCGTGGGCACACAGGCTCCCAGATCATTCTCCAGGGCTCAGCAGCTACCCCCAGACCAGCCAGAGGCCAAGTGTGAAGCCTGGTGCTGGGCCCAGGTGATCCCCGCCAGTTCCCTCATCACCATGTGTCCCCTCCTCTAGGCCCCACTCCATCTCTGCCACATTCCATGGGGGGCACCCCCAGATCCTCCCTCACCTTCCCCTCCTCCAATCCAACTGACGGCATTTCCCACACCACCAATGCACTGCTCAAATAGTTGGCCTCCTCTAAACCTCCCTGCATCTTTCAGCTGGAACATGCCCCAGTCCTGCTTGTACCCTCTAGAATATTACTCAGTCAAGACAAGGAGCAAGGCTCTGACACACGCTGCAGCAATGGATGGACCTTGAGGACCTTGTGCTCAGGGACAGCCAGACACACAAGGACAGCCTCCAGGGACTCCAGTGACTAGACTCATGCAGGAGTCTGGAGACAAGAGGTGGATCTGTGGGTGCCAGGGGCTGCAGAGGGGACAGCTGACTGCTCATGGGGTGGGGCTTGTTTGGGGTAACAATGTTCAGCACTCGACAGAGCTGACAGTCACGTCACCGACCCTCATTCCGTAGCGGCTGAATTCCATCTGCTTTTCAAAGTTGCCAAAAAAGCCCTGTCATGACTCCTGCTACGCCCAGGGCAGGTGACAGTTCCCACCGCCCTCCCAGGCGCCAGCGCTCTCCCTTGTGGCAGCGCCTGCGCACCTTTTCCTCCCCAGCCTCCCCGCTGCCTCACTGTGGCAGAGCCAATGGCAGCAGGAGCCCTGCGCCCGGCGGGCTCACCTCCAGATGGTGCAGGTGAAGTGCTGGTGGTCTTCACTGGTGCCCAGACTCATCTGCCACTGCTGGGGAGAGAAGGCAGGCACAGGTCAGCCCAGGGCACACGGGGCTGCCAGACGCCCTGCCCCACCCATGTGCTGAGTCCCAGTGCCAAGGCTGTCCCCTCTGCTCAGGGCTGGCCCACCAGGTGTCCTCCAGCCTCCCCTCGGTGCTCTGGTGTCTGTCATACCCAAAGGCCTCACCCAGCCCATGTCCTGGCCATGAATCACGGCACCCCTTCCGGGAGTCAGCCCAGTTCAGCCCGAGTTCAGGGACTCGTGGGCAACTCAGATGCAGGAAAGGAGGCCCAGGCTTGTTTAGAAGTAAACCAGCAAGTGAGACTGCAGCGGGCAGCCTCCTCAGTCTGTCAGCTAACACAGCGTGGGGGGCAGTCCATGGCATAGGGACTGTGACAGTGACCACCAAAAAGAAAAGTGCAGAGCCTCAGGAGAGGGGGGCCTGGGTGGCAGGAAGGATCTGGGGATGTGTGACCATGGGACACCGAGCACGCTCAGCTCTCCCTGTGTGCTCACCTCTTACGACTGTGAATCTAGAATATTCCAGGAGTTACAAGGTTAACAAGGGGCTGGAGCGGCTTCTGCCTGAGCACAAACGTGGGAACCAGTCACCTCGTGGGGCGAGGGACAGTTCCGGGCCATACCTGCTGGCCCAACAGGTTTTATGTTTTTTCCTATTCTCAATCAGATGTCTAGGTTCTGTGGCTTCTGAAAACCCCAAAATAGTTCAATTCTGAGAAGTATCTGTGGCAAGGTCTTTCGGTCTTAAAAGGTTCCTGAAGATAAATCAAAGATTAAAACATTTGGGGCTGGAGCGGTGGCTCAGCGGTTTCGGCGCTTGCCTGGCAAGCACAAGGACCTGGGTTCAAACCCCAGCACCACGTACACAACTGAGTGTTGGAGCAACTAAGGCCATGTGAAAAACTCAATAAAGTTGTTTCTCTCTTTCTCTGTCTCACTGTCCCTCTCTCTTAAAAAAAAAAAGATTAAAACCCAAAAGAAGAGCTGTGGCACAGTCCTGTCACCCCAGTGGCTTGGGAGGCTAAGGCAGGAGAATCACGAATTCCAGGCCAGCCTCAGCAGCTTAGTGAGGCCCGGTCTCAACACGAACCAAAAAGGTGGGGTGTGGCCCAGGGGGAGGGCACTTGCCTAGTATGCATGAGGCCCTGGGTGCCATCCCCAGCACCAAAAGAAAGAGCATGATTCAGTGACTTCTAGAACATTCAGAGCTGACTAACCATCGTCACCATCTAGTTCCAGAACATTTGCATCACCCTAAAAGGCAGCTCATCCCCATGAGACGTCTCCTGCCTGTCCCAGCCCTGCACTGGGAATCCATGTCCTATCTCTGGACTCTCCTGTTCTGGACGTCTGTCACTGCAGTCCACCCTGAGGGACCTGCAGGCCTGGTTCTGAGCACAAGGTCCTCGGTGTGCATCCAGACTAGTACGGCCCTGCTCTTGGCTGAGTGATCTCCAGGGGCACCTGGGCCCACACCACGCGTGCGTTCACCCACTGGCGGACACTTGGGCCCACATAATGCGCACGTTAACCTGCTGGCGCACAGCTGGGCCCACACCACGTGCGCGTTCACCCACTGGCGGACACTTGGGCCCACATAATGCGCACGTTCACCCGCTGGCGCACAGCTGGGCCCACACCACGCGCGCGTTCACCTGCCGGCGCACACCTGTTGCATGCACTTTCTGGCTGCCACAGCGAAGGGCTGCTGTAAGCATGAATTTCTACACGGACGTCCGTCATCGTTTCGGGGCCTGTGCTGGAAACCGCTTTCCTCCAGGTCTTGTTTTTGTTTTTGGGACCAGGGATTGAACCCAGGCACTTGTCACCACTGAGTCACATCCTCAGCCCTTTTTTAAAGTTGCTTAGGGCCTTGCTAAATTGCTGAGGCTGGCCTGGAACTTGTGATCCTGCTGCCTGGCCTGCTGAGTTACTGGTGTGCACCATCGCCCCGGCTCACACTCCTTTATCAGCTCACAGTTCTGGACACAGTGCACTGGGTCTTTGTTTAGTCCCAAGCAGCTAGAACCAAGCCAGGCGGAGTTCTCACCTGCAGCTCAGAGTCCTCCTCCAAGCTCCCACGGTTATGGCAGAATTCAGTTCCCTGCACTTGCAGGACTGAAGCCTCATTTCCTCGCTCTCAGCTCCTAGAGGTCACCTGTGCTCCTTGCCTCCAGGGCTCCTCAAAGCCAGCTGCGCAGTACACTGCGTCCTACCTGCTAACCAATTATTGGCTTATTTCCTCTTCTGCTGCCAGCTGGGGAAAACAGCAGGAAATGAACCTGAGTCCCCAACGGCAGGCAAAGAGCTGACTTCTGACAATAACTGAGCACATAAGAGGACTCTTCCCCACAGCTGCGGATAAGGGCCCAGCAAGGGAAACCTTGATTATGGCTTTATGCAACGCCCAGCTGAGCCAACCCAGATTTTCTACACAACTGTAAGATAATAAATAGTGCTAAGTCAATAAAGTTGTAGCAAGTTGTTACGCAGCACAGAGAAGGAATATACCGCCCCTGGCTCTGGCAGAGGCTGAAGAGAAGAGCAAATGCTGTCTAGACCGGCGCGCTCTGTGGGAGGAAGAGAGCGGGGCTGCTCCCTCTCTTCACTGGCTCGGCGACAGTAGCTCCGTGAGCGTACAACCCTGCCTCGTGTCCCTGGGGAGCATCTCTGGAAGACGAGGCGTGTGGACCAGGGAACAGCTCACCTCGTTGGTCCCTCCTTGAGAAGCATAGGTGAACGCGCAGGTGTACTTGTCCTAGAGAGGAAGGAAAGAGCTTACTAGGGAGAGGTCCTCACAGGCCAGGCTCTCCCATGCCTCTGGCTGGAAGCCCTGGAGCCCGGCCCCGCAGTGCCTCCCAGTGGCTGCAGCTCAGGAGCTGCCCTGCCAGCCTCGCTTCCTAGCCCTGGGCTCAGGGTCAATACAAGGCCCCGACTTCCGGGGAAAGGTCACTCTCAGTCCAGCAACCGCACCCCTAGGGACTTGGGTTTTGGAAGCAGGGACCCCAGCGGATCCGGGGCGTGTGTAAAACGGGCCCATCGTCTAGCAGGAGGCTCAGCACTCAACGTAACCAAAGAAGGGGAAGCGGGACCTCCGCGGCGCTCCCCACCTCCGCCCCCAGCTGCGGGCAGGTGACAGGTGAGGCGGGGCGGGGCTGCGGCCACGCCCCCTCGGAGGCGCCGGGCCCCGAGGCCCCGCCCGCCGCGTGCTCCCTCGGGGACCTCCGCACTCGAGCGGACCCGCCCGGGACCCAGCGGGCACCGGCCGTCGCCCAAACGCCCGGGGCGGCGGCGGCACGTACCCCGGGGCCCACGTTCTGGGAGAAGGAGTGCACGACACCGCCGGGCCGCACGTCGAACGGCACCGTCGTGGGCTCGGACACCGCCTCCGCCCGCCTCAGCGCCACGGCCGCCAGAAGCAACGCGGCCCACCAGCCCGCGCCGCCGCCGTCCCTCCTTCCGCTGGGCGCCGCCATCTTCGGATCAGCTCCTCGGCGCAGGAGCGGGCGGACGGGGCGCGGCGAGGGACACGTGCGGCGTCCTACGCGAACCACCTCGGCGTCGCGCCTCACGTGACCCGCGCCCCGCCTCCTGGCCGCCATCTTGGGGCGGGGCTTGGGCGCCGCGGGCGGAAGCGCGGTGCCTGGGTCGCCTCGCTCCCGGGACTTGCTGGCTGCGGGCTGCGGGGCGCGTCGGTGGGGAGACGCAGGGCAGAGTTTCTGCTTCACATTCGCCTCGATTATGTGGGTTTCGTAATCAGTGGGTGAAAGCATCTCCTTCCATTCAAATGTGTCTCCTGCCCGTTTCACGCGGTGCCACTTGGGACGTCTGTCTCGTCGCTGAGGGCCTCCGGGGCACGGCCGAGTAGGAAAACAGCAATGTGGGCTTTTCCCCCTTTTTCCGTTGCACCGCGGAAGACGGTGTTCGATCAGAATAGAACTGCGTCCTAAAATGCCGCCCCTTAGAAGTCCGCTGGCTGAAGGTGTCCCCCACCGCACTTCTGATGACAAAGCGGGGAAGAGTAAACTTGCGGGAGGGGCCGTCTCACCCGGTGGGCAATGCTAGCATCAGTGACACCACAGGCCTGCGAGGAGCCCGCGGGAAAGGCACAGCTCCCCTGTGGGCCGCGGCCAGTCCCGGGCTTCTCGAGGAAGCACTGGGCGTCCGGGCGTCCGGGGTGCAGGCGCAGGCAGATGGGAGCCCCCGGCGTCAGGCACCCAGCTTGTGACCTCTAGGAGCAGCTGGATGAAGTACGGCGAGCTCTGTACAATTGTGCAGCTTATCTTGGAGCCTAAAATTATTTCAAAATTAACAAGAAGAAAATAGCGCCCGCTTCTAGGAGTTGTCAAGGATTAAGTGAGCGCGTGCAGGTACAGGTCCTGTCGCGGGCCTTGGCACAAAGTGCTCCTGCTATGGACAGATGCCCGCTGAGAAAGTCCCGTCTTTCAACGTTGGAGGGAAATCATTCTTTCCGTTACAAGTTGCTTAAGATGTCAGGAAAGCACCAGTGGCCTCCTCTGCAGAGGGGACTTTAATTGCTAGTCCCAGTTCTCTTGGAGTAGAAAGGGCAATGCGGAAGGAGCCTGTGCCTAGGCAAACCTGCCCCTGGGCACTGCTGCCACCTTTGAGGAACTAATCACTCCACCCCCAGGCAAGAGGACCAGGGTGGCTCTGGGGAGAAGGAGGGTCCTGCCAGTGCCTCCACAGTTAACGGTGTGGTGGAGCACACCTATAATCCCAGCGACTCAGAGGTTGGCAGCTCAGAGGAGGATGGCAAGTTCCAGGCAGCTTAGTGACACCCTGTCTCAAAATAAAATTAAAGAGGGCTGGAGCGGTGGCTCAGCAGTTACCGTGCTTGCCTGGCATGTGCGACTACACAGGTTCAAACCCCACCAGTAAGTGTCAGAGCAAGGAAAGCCAAGTGAAAAACTCAAAAAAAAAAAAAAAATTTGATTATCTCTCACTGTCCAAAAAAAAAAAAACAAGTGGGGGCTGGAGCTGTGGCTTGGCGGTTACAGTGCCTACCAGGCATGCGCAAGTACGCAAGTTTGAACCCCAGCACCACGTGCACAACAAAGTGTCTGAAGAACCAAAGCCACATGAAAATTAACTTTCTTTAATAAAAAAAAAAGTGTCAGAGAAAGCCAGGTGAAAAATCAAAACTGATAAATATAAAAAAAATAAATGTAAAGAAAAAAGGCTGGGTGTGTAGCTCAGTGGTAAAGTGCTTGCCTAGTATGTCTGAAGTCCTGGGTTCTATCCCAGCACCCAAAATAAATAAATTTAATAAATAGAGACAAAGAAACGCCTTGCCGTTGCAGCTGCCCAACGTCCACTGGAAGCTGCGTGAGCACAGCTCTCTGCCTGGGGCCTCTGACACCAGAGTGTTCCACTGACAGATTCCCCATCACCTCCTCTGTCACCTTGGCCCTGTCACCAGGAAGGATTGTCAGTGGCCAAGCTCTGTTGAGCAAGATATCTCAGCTGTGAGCTGCTTCAGTTTCATACTGAAAATGGATTTGTGTGCGTGTTTGAACCCCAGCACCATGTACACAACAGTGTCGGAGGAAAGTCACATGAAAAGCTCAAAAAAATGGCATCTTAAAATATATATATGTGCGTGTCTGCTCTTTCCAGAAAGACCCCCCAAGACCCAAGCATCTTTTTCATTTTTGATTTAAATGCAAAATAAACTACACTGAAGGAATTAAAAGGTTCCTGTTTTCCCAAAGATCTTGCTTTCTAACCACGACAGTAAATCCAGCATGCGCAGGTGTTGGGCGGCGTGGAGGGGCTGCTTGGTGGAGAGTGAACCCTTCTGAGTATTGCTAGAGTGGCGGCTCCAGGAGTCCTTGCGGGTGACAGCATGGGACAGAAGCACACACATCAGTGCATGTAAGGAGCGGTAGAACTGCTGGGCCACGGCTGTAATCCTAGCAGCTCAGGAGCTGAGGCAGGAGAAGCACAGGTTCAAAGCCAGCCTTGGCAACTTATTGAGACCCTGTCTCAAAATAAAAAGGGCTGGGATGTGGCTCAGTGGTGACATAGCCCTGGGTTCAATCCCTGGTTAAAAAAAAAAAATAGTAGAATCCAAGCAGAGCCTGGTTAATCACCGTGAACCAGGACAGGTAAGGGCACATGAGCTCGTTGTACGTTTTCCCCCACTTCCTGTGCATCTGCCGGTAGGTTGCTTGTTTTTGTTTTGGGGGATACTGGGGATGGAACCCAGGTCCTTGTGCCTGCCAGGCAAATGCTCCACACTGAGCCCCACCCAGGCCCCGCTCTGTTTTTAAATAGCATAAGCACGTCTGAAACCAGATGACAAGCCAGGCAAGCACCCGCAGCCAGTTCCACACAGGTCTGACCTCTGTCAGGAGAGATGGCAGAAACTGAGGGCGAACCCAGCAGGGAGCGGGCAGGGCCCCTCGGGGGTGAAGGGGTCCCCAGCAGCAGCCGAGAAGACAGCAGGCTCACCCGCTTCCCACTCCCCTTTTCCCTGCCTCTTGGCCAGGGGTAGGAACATGACCCGCTGGCCAACAACCCTTGGATCGTGACAGTCACTGCAAACACTGAGCAGGTGAGGCGGGGACAGCTGCCACACCTCCGCGGCAGCCCCAGCGCCCCCTTCCCACCAGCCAGGCCTTTGTGTCTCAGCAGGGCCGGGTTCTGAGTTTGCCCCCAGCCACTGGAGTTTACAGTGGGTTAAGTTTTATCTTTTTGATGCTAGGGGCTGAACCCAGGATGCTTGGCCACTGAGCCTCATCCCTAGCCTTTTTGGAGTCAGGGTCTTGCTAAATTGCTAATGCTAGCCTCAATTTCCCAAGCCCCTGGAATTACAGGTGTGTGCCACCACACCTGGCTGGCTCTTTTTCTTTTGGAAAGAGGGAAAGAGTGAGAGAGTGAGATTGAGAGCGAGAGAGAGAAAAAGAAGAGAAGATATCAATTTTATTTATTTTTCCATCTGGCTTTTGTTTCTCCAACATTTAGTTGTGTATGTGGTGCTGGGGTTCAAAACCAGGTCCTTGCCCATGCCAGGCAAGTTCTCCAACCGCTGAGCCACTGCTCCAACCCCCAGCTTTTTCTTAACAGAATTTTTAAGATTCACTGACTGACCTTCTTGCCAGTAGAACACATTGACAACATGTATGATAATGGACTGATTTCCTTCAAATATAAAGAGCACCTACGAATCAATGAGATACACAGACTAAAAGAAAGGAGGAAAATGGAAAGGAATAGATGATTACTCAGAAACAGATGTTTTAACATGTGAAAAGATCACCACAGAAAAGAGAAGTGGAGTTTTACTTAGAGACACCACTTTTAAGACTGGCAAAGATAGAGCTTTTCAATAACACTCAACACTGGTGGAGGGACAGACACAGGCATGCTCCACGCTTCTCTCTTGGTGGGAGTGTACTTTGAGGTATTCTCCTTGGGAGGCAAATTTAGATGTAAATGTGCCTTTCTTGTGGTGCTGGGGATGAAGCCCACAAGCCAGTGAGGAACGTGCTGTCCTGCGGAGCCAGCCAGCCCTTATTTACTGAAACAGGTGTCACCAAGTTGTTGAGGCTGACCTCAAACCTGCCTCAGCCTCCTGATTGTTGAAGAGGGGCTTCCTGAAGCAACGAGGGGACTGAGTAGGGCAGTCTGTCCCTGCTGCTGTTGGGCAAGCACCACCCCCAAGTCCTGCCTGCCTTGCGTCTGGCCCCCCTGCCTGGCATCCTGTGGTCCTGGGGGTAGAGGGAAGCCCTTGGGCACAGATGCCAAAGGCGGTGCCGGTGGCAGCAGCAGGGCGGATGCCACCCTGGGGGAGCTTGAGGCGCCAGGCAGGCGTGTTCGGCTGGGTCCCTAAGCCACTGCCCTTTGTTGGTGGCTAGTGGGGCAGCTGCTGGCCTGCGACCCCGCCCTCCCGCTCAGGCACCGCAGGCAGGTGGCACGGCTTCCGTGTGGGATTGTTTAATGAGTCTACTCACACACATAATTATAAAAGAATAAGGATCGACAAAAATATTTTCTTTCCATAATATGTAGAGGTGGTTTCTGGTTTTTGTTTTTTTGTTTTTCCTTTTCTTTCTTCTTTTTTCCTTTTTCTGCCCGAACTCTTGGCAGGGAGGGAAAGGGAGAGCGTGACCCTGAGGTGGGGACGGTTCCAGCTCCCAACCCCAGAACACCGGCGTGTAGGGGCCAGGCAGACCCCCGATCCCACCTGAAAGCTGGGGACAGGTGAAGGGGGCTGCCCTGCGGCTCTCCGCTCCAGGCGTGGGGAGCTGGGCCAACTTCCCAGCTGGGCCGAGACCCTGCTGCCCAGCGCAACCCGATTCTAAGTTAGGCACCCCTTGCTGTCTTTTAAATAACTGTTTAAAATGCCCCCCAAAACACAACACGGATATGAAGTGGGCGGCTGGCGGGAAGGACAGGCATTCGCATGCTCCTGTGCTGGGGACAGTGGCTGGCCGGTGGGGGAGGAGAGGCCTGGGGGCCACAGGGTGGAGGGTAGGGGCTGGGCGGGAGCCTCCCAGCCCCTCCCTGTCTCTTCCATGGCCAGTGGGGACATGGCCCCCTCCTCCTACAAGGCAGGACAAGGAGGGGCCAGCAGTAGGCAATGCCTCGTGGAGACTGGCCACCATCTCTGTCCTGGCAACCAAGAAGCAGCAAGCAAAGAAATCAGGAGCAGGAAAAAAAAAAATCGAAGGCTTCAGGGCGAAGGCAGCAGCTCCTTGGCTACAGGTCTGCCCGCGGGGAGGCTCTCCACAGGCTCCCGCGGCTGTGCTCTGGTGTGGGGCTCCCAGCCGCCCTGCAGGGCTCAGAGGTATTCTTGTAGAAAGTGCAGCAGCGTGACCTCGTAGTGCTCGCCCGACTCGGGGCAGCGAATACTGTGTCTCTCGTTGGGGTAGATCTGCACAGGAGAGGGCACAGGCTGGGGCCACGGCGCGGAGACCCGCCCAGGGCAGACCCACAGAAGCCCTGCGCAGCTCCGACTTCCTGGGAGGGTTCGGGAAAGTCAGGCGTGCCGGACACGGTACATGCATGCTCCATCCACCCCACCCAACCCATGGCGTGCACCCTGTTTAACAAATGGTCCTGCATCCACTGTGGGCCCTAAGCTCAGGGCCCACCCACAGAGCCAGCAGCACCCTGAGACCCTAGCACACAATGCCCAGGCCCTTGGGTGGATGGAGACAGCGACTCTGGTCTGACTCCTGCTAGAACAGCTTGTTATTTTCTCCAGGCTGGAGGAGGTTACACTGGTGTGGCCCCTCCTCCTTGCCCCCACCTGCCCATCCCCTCCTCCAGCTCCCGTCGCCATCCTGGTCCATCACTCTTGGAAGGCAGCAAGCCACCCACTGGCCAGCCCATTCATCCTGGGATGAATCTCAAAGTTAGGCCTCTGCAAGGCCTTACCAAGCTGCCATTGGGGCTCTGTGCAATAGGGGTGAGTACCATCTCAGCTCTTCATCCCAAAAGGAACTGCCTCCCTCCTGGCCAGGGCACAGGTCCCAGGGGCTGTGCCTCCTGCTCTGTGGCCCTCAGTTTTCCCCTTCAGGCGCTCCTGGGAGAGACCTGGCGCACCTGGACAATGATCCCCTTTCTACCAAAGCTCCGTCCTAACCACCAAGACACAACCCTCATGTCTGAGTCCTGCGCCCCAATGCTGAGGCCACCTCTCTTCCTGAGGCCCCACTCGCACTCACTCCAACCCCCTTGAGTGTCCCTGCTCAGGGGGTCCCTGTTGGACCCCCAAGCCCTTGGTAACGCTCCCTAGATGCTTGCGAAATCCAGTGGTTTCCTCCAGGCAGGTCTGTGTGCCCCCTGCCTGTAGCAGGGCACAGAGGGACTGGGTAGGGGTCACACACAATTGCTCTAGCTGGGAGCAGGGAAGCTGGGCTGGGGCCTTGCAGTGGGGATAGACCAAGCGCAGGGCCCAGGCCCTGCACTTGGTGGCAAAGGCTTCTCCTGGCAGAGCCGTGCCCTGGTCTAGGGCCAGTTCCTGGGGCAGGGGCAGGAGCCAGGAGCTACCCACCTGGAGCTGGTAAGGCTTCCCCGCCCGGATCAGCTGGGACACAAGGAAGTTTGTGTGGAAAAAGTGCACATTTTCATCCAGAAAGCCGTGGAGGATGAGCAGGCGGTTGGGCCTGGAAGACAAAGTGGGGCAAAGGGCTGGAGGGCAGGATCCCCACAGTGGGATGGGAGGACCAGTCCCAGCGTGGCCCCGAGGGCAGAGGAGAAAGCTGGACTAGGACTAGCAGGTCACATGTCCCGGGCTTCCAGGAAGGGGGGAAAGGAGCTCATGTCCCTCAGGCACTCTGGAATGACAGAATGTTCTAGAGCTGCACTGCCCACCAGGTGACCTCGGTCACCTGCGGCTACCACGCATGTGGAAAGTGGCAGGAGTGGCCGAGCAGCACATTTTGATTCTATGCAGCATGTACTGAGTTGAGATTCACTTAATCTAGAGGCACCCACTTCAAGGGAACAACTGTGCTGCACCCGCTGCCTCTGCAATGCTGTGTGCCCTTTACCCTCTCTGGTTCCAGAACATTCCATCCCTCTGAGGCAAAGCCAGCCCATCATGCTGTCTCGTGTTGGTTCAGCTGCCAGTGGTGCAGGTCAAGGGCAGCGGGGTCCCTTGACACGTCAGCGTCATCGGGCGCCCAGCGGTTCTCAGGCCCAGGTAACACCTGGGCCCTAGGACAAGCCAGATGCAGACACCAGAAGGTGCCAACGCTGCCGTGACCATCACACCTGAGCTTCCAGAGACCAGTGCGCCAGGCGAGCTTGGGGCGGGCTGTGCCTGGGCCGTTCATCTTCCCTTCCTCCCTCCAGTCTTCCTCTGGCAGGGGCCCCTCCCCGAGGAGCATGCCTGGGCGCCCACTTCCGCCAGGGCTCTGGGCACGGCGGGTGGGGTGCGAGGTTGTGCCTGGCCAGGCCTGGGGCCCCGGGCAGTCGGCAGGTGGTTGCCGACGCTGGGCTGTGTGCAGGGCCAGGCTGGGCAGGCGCCAGGCAGGGTGGCAGCAAGCACGGGCACTGGGGGCCTCACTCGTTGGGCAGCTTCTCCACGTGCAGGGCCACAGAACCCGCATCGTAGCCGCGCTGGTTGTTTTCCGGAACATCCATGTAGCGCTCCGTGTACCCCGTGTCATAGGCCATCCAGACTGTGACAGGGGCGCCCGCGATAGCCACCTGAAGGGTGCCGTACACAGACAGGGCAGAGAGAGACAGAGAGAGGGCGGCGTCAGGCCCCAGCAGCCAGCGTGTGGCTGGCTGTCCCGGGCCTCCCCTGGAGGGCGTGAGGAGTGGTCATGCACACGGGCCTGGCGGGGTGGGACCCTCAGACCGTGTGTCCCCGTGGGCTGTGCGCTGGTCAAGGGAGGGCAGGGCGCCGTGGGAGGGGGTGAGGCCCCTCAGGTTGGAGGGAGGCTGGCCCTTGGCCTTCCTGCCTCCTCCTCCTCACGGCCGCCCCGCGGTGCCCTGACAGTGCCGCCGGCCTGGGCCCCTCCCCGACGCTCTTCACGCCAAGCCCCACCTCTGCCCATCCGAGGCCGGGGTCCCGGGCTCAGCCTCCCACAGAGAGCTGCTGGCGGGGTTTTGTGCAGCCGGTTGCCATCCTGGGGTCAGCGTGGCGGGCATGAGGACAGGGGCTCGGCCCCGTGGGGCTGCTGCAGGGAGGAAACAGCCACGTGGCAAGACCCCTGCAGAGGTGCCTCCCGGTGGGGCAGGCACAGAGTGGGGGTGGCCATCAGGAGGGAGGTGGCAGCGGGGACAGCTGTGGTGCCGGCCATCCCGGGGCAGGACCCACCTTGAACACCTGGGGCTTGTGGATCAGCCCCATGAGCGAGAGGAAGCCCCCGTAGGACCAGCCGTGGATGGCGACGCGGCTCAGGTCGATGAAGCCGTACTTCTGTGCCACGAACTGCAAGCCCTCTACCTGGTCTTCGATCTCCACCTGGCCCTGGGGCGAGGGCAGGAACCTCTCAGTGGCCTCTGGGTGCAGCCCTGGCGCCCACCTCAGCTGCTGCGAGAGCCTTTTTCTTCTGGGATCCAGAGCAGCTCTCCGGGCGCTCCCTGCCTGCTCCTGGGGGGTGGTGACCAGATTTCCTGGCCCCCACCCTGCTCTGCTACCTGCCTCCTGGAGGACTCGGGCCTCCTTGGGGCCTCTGATTGTTCATCTTGACAAGTGGAAATCAGGGGCTGCAGTGGTGGCTTCGCAGTTGGAGCGCTTGCCTGGCATGTGCGAGGACGTGGGTTCAAACCCCAGCACCCATGTACACTACAACGTGTCGGAGCAACGAAAGCCATGTGAAAAGCTAAATAAAACTGATTCTCTCTCTCTCTCTCTCTCACTCAAAAAAAAGAGAAAAGAAACGTGGATCAAGAGACGAGGACCCATTAAAGTCGGCCTGGGGATGTGCCATGCTGTGGCACACCGCTGGCTCTGGGCTGAGAGTGGCTGAGGGTGGTCCTGCAGGAGGCAGGTGGTGACTACTTCCCATCAGGGCAGCAGTAAGGGCCTGGCCTGCAGGAGGGCTGGGTAGCTCCCCTCTCCCTGCGGAAGGCCTGCTAGGGAGCGCTCCTCCTCCAGGCAGGCGGCCTGGCGACAACTGGAGTGGCGAGCAGTGCTCAGCAGATGACTTCCTGCAGCCCTGCCTTTGGACTTCACCGCCTCCAGAATCATAGTTTGGGGGGGGGTGGGCACTGGGGACTGAACCAAGGGGTGCTCTACAGCTGAGCTACAGCCACAGCACTTATTTTACTTTATTTTATTTTGAGACAAGGCCTCAGGTTATCCAGGCTGGCCTTGAACTTTGTGATCCTTTTGCTTTAGCCTCCTGAACAGGTGGGATTAGAGGTACGTGCCACTGCACCTGGCTTAGTTTCGTCTTTTATCAATCATCCAGGGCATTGTATTTTGTTGTAGCCACAGAAAGGAACTGAGACAATCACCATTTCTACCACCAACACCACCATCACCACCACTAGTATCAACCCCTCAACAGCCACCACCACCCTCACCATCACCACCTCCAGCATCATCACAACCGTCACTACCATCTCCATCACTACCTCCATTCCCAGCAGGAGCACCACCATCACCACCACCATCACCAGCATCACCAGCACCAGCACAGCATCACCATCACCAGCATCACCACCACCACCATCACCAGCATCATCACCAG